>JBBMJY010000006.1:2635276-2665600 GCA_037833715.1 Toxotes lorentzi
CACACACACACACACACACACACACACACACACACACACACACACACACACACACACACACACACACACACGCATACACACACACACACACGAGAGAGAGACAGAACCCAAGACTACACTGGTCCGTAATGGTTTCATCATGTCACAGGATATCCTACCACCACTACATAAACAGTCCAAGAGGGTCCAGAGGTCTCTACTTACTTCCCCACTCTCCCTCTCCTCTCTTTCTCCTTGTATCTCTTTCTCCACTGTTCACCCTTATATCCTTTAACCTATGATCCCGGGGCTTGTTGGGTTGTTTAAATTTCAGACAGCAGCGTCGTTTATGTCTGGCACCTTTGCTGCTTGACCTTTAAAGTTCAAAGATTCACACACGTGCCATACCAAACAGATACCAGTAGCTTCAGTTAATGTTCAGATCAAATATGAGAATGGCTGTTCTGTATCCAGTCTATATGTGGAGTTAAGGTGCTGTGGTACATTTATATGTCTACATGTATACTCATCACAAATCTCAGGGAATCTATTGTGATTGTGAGTGGAAGATCAGAAATGATTAACCACAATGACTGTCCACATCACTGTGTGTGTATAGACTTGTTGCCTGTCTGGATCAGATAGTATACAGTAATTTTAGGAGATGGTTTGTATTGGCCAACAGTGTGAATAAATTAGTGAGAGGTCCCATTCCCTCCACAGAATTGTCCACTCTACCAGACTGACAGGGCCTCACACACTTCCTCTGTCTGGCTGTGTGTGTCCCATTTGTCCTAACACCTTCAGACAGAGACAGGATACGGATGTCAGTTTCATTTTCAAGGAACTAGGCTGACATAAGTGATTGTAACTCTATTTTTGTGATTTTTGTCTATAATGTCATTTGAGAAGTTCCATGGTCCAAGATCACTCCCATCCCAAGAAACCAACAGTGAGGAGTGCAAAGGTCAGAGGTCGCCGGGATCCCAAATACTCAGAGTAACTGCTGGTTATACTCTGTTTCTTTTTTCAATGTTCAATGTTCATGGTGTTCTTTTCTATAAATACCTGTTTTGTTGTTCTATTGCTGGTTAAATTTTCCTCATTATATTGTAGTGAAAGTAGTTGCCACCAACATTTACATGTATGATTATGTTTTTATGCAAGATTTATATTCAGGGACTGAAAATTAATATATGATCTTTCAGTATGCGATTGGTGGTTGCCTCAGCATTACTATTACTATTACTGTGCCACATCCTTAAAGCACAGGGAGGGTAATTTTGTGTGTCACAACAGTTATGGGATTCTACTCTTTAATCCTACCAGGACCTTATGAAAACAGTCTCAAGCATGGCAGAAAGTATCAGAGGAAAGTGATACCAGACTAGAAAGCTAACTCTATAATTCTTTGCATTTTGATGTAGTCCATGTATAGCATCCTAAGGAGCTGTTTTGTGGCATTGGTAATGCTTTACAAACGTAATACTATGCTCTGTGGCACACATACTGTGCACCTGTTTCAGACCAAAAGCAGTGTGCAGAGTGAAGAGCCGCACAAAGAAGCTAACTAGGAATACTAACTAGGACTAGCCAGCTAGGACATGACAAATATTAACCATTTAACCTATATGATAATTTTCCACAGGTCTCAGTAGGATCTTGACTTGAGAATGAAATTATTGGATTGGATGGTATTATACACAATACAAAAACAGCCAAGCTGTTGTTGGCCACCTGCTATGGAAAGTATCACACATTAGCTTGATCAGTCATGTCTTAGCCGAGTTTGAATATTAAATAATAATAATAATAATAATAATAATAATAATAATAATAATAATAATAATAATAATAATAATAATAATAATAAACTATATAGTTACTGAATTGTGACATCTTGATAAAATAAAAATAATCGACCCCAATCTAAAATTTAAGAAAAATAAAATAAAATAAAATCCAAATCCTGTTCTGGGCAATACAATAATAATAAGAGGCAACAGAAAATATAAGAAAGCAGCACCAAATCCATGATTTGTCCATGTGGAGTTATGTAGCTGCAGACAGTACTCAAGGAAATCACACGGTCAGGCAATTTAGAGACAAGCTTCTTTTTATCTGGGTGGGTTTTCTGACACACAACAAGGTCCAGCAGAAGTCCAGACTCTCATGCTGCACAGCCAGAACCTACTGGTCTATTGTTTGTGTACCACCCAACCAAATGACCAGACGTTTACCTCCATTACCTCCTCATGTTTACCTCCACAATCGGCCCAGAATAACCTGTCACTCAGCAGCCACTATTCATCCATTTCCTCCAATAGCGTGACTCTGTACGAGGGGGCGGGCACTGGATTAAAACAGGATAGAATGAGGAAAACAAGATGTGACAGAGAGGAGGGTTTCACAAAAGACAGGAAACCCAGAGACATGTCAAAGAGAACAGGAGACAGAGATGGAAGGAGAGATAGAAGGAGCAGGGCGGAGAGGGGGAGAGAAATAAGTGCAGTGAAATGGTAAAAGGGGGTAAGGAGAGAAGTGAAGACCAACAAAAAAAAGAGGGAGAATATCAGAAAGGGGGAAGGAAGCTGGAAGGATAGAGCAAGGCTGACAAAGGAAGAAAGTGCAGATGGCAGAATAAAGAAAGAAATAAAGAAACAGAAAGAATGAAGCCGGCCAAAATTAACCCTACTTCAGCTTTGAAGTCCACTTTTAGATCCAAAGTGGTTTGTTGTGATTATGATATCATTTGATAAACAGCGGCGGCTTGCTGTTCGTGCCGTGGCAGATGAAGTGATGAAAGCTTCCTAATAACAAAAGTGACTCAAAGTATTTGGTTTTTAACAGTGTTAGTCAGCAGACTGACAGACACGGCTTTGATCTCTACGTTTGATTCTTAGCATCCAGAGCTGAAGACAAACAGAAGAATATAACATTCATGCTGTTCTTTAAAAAATAATCATTTTAAGTAAATAAACATATAATTCATGTAATAAGATCTGATGAATTCCAGATGATTAAAGAGCCCTTAGCCAAAGTTTACTTTAGATTTGTATATTTGCATTTTTTATGCTAAATTATACCAACATACGCAATAACACTTCTTAAGTGTTTGCACACGCTGTGTTATCAAGAGCTGTATAAACTATAAACGTGCATATTGAGATAAGTTGAAAAGTCAGAAGTTATGTTTCTAAATCTTAAAGCCATTGTGTAATCAATAAACTGATTTACTGGCTAGATTGAAAAACTACTCTACAGCTGCCACTTCAAAAATATGTAGCATTTAAACCATGATGTGATATTTCAGAATCTGTGAAACCCTGTTTCATCCACAGCTGTGCTTCCCAGCCAAGGTGCCAGGACACCCCAAAGGGTCACAGGATAAATCTGAGGAATGTAGAGGTTGTTAAAGCTGCACTATTCAAATTTGAGTTGAAGGCAAAAACAGAGAACATGAGCAATGTTTGCTAACATATTCACTGTATTAACTTAATAAAATGACATGTCAATGCTGTTTGTGCTGCCCCAGAGTAGTCAAAAGAAAAGTCAGTGGCAGGAGAAACAAAATTCAGATACACTCTTGATGCATCTTTGACAAATGGATGGACACTGTTACCTGGAACTGCAGGTGGATACACGAGAATTAGCCATGATAAATGGCACAGGAGTCTCATCAAGGACTCGTCCAACAGCTTGAGATCTGCTTCTTAGAGCCTTCTCTGCTGCACACATTGACGTAGACATGAATGAGCTTCTATCTTTCTCTCTCAGTGATCATTTTACAAGTAAATATAGCTGAAGTTACAGCAAAGTCAATGTCTTTAAATGGTGATTTTGTCGGACAATGTCTCAGTTATAAAATCAGGATTTTAGCAGCAGCAGAGCAGAAACTTGGAAATGGTACTAAAACCGATCATCTCAATGTTCCATGTAAATGAGCACAGGTTTTATAGTATAGTTATAGTATGACAGTATTGTGTCATTTAGCGTCTTTTGGAGCAGGCTTTAGCTAGTTTCTACTGAAAGTAGCTTTTTACAGTTTTCAAAAATGTCCTCAGTTTCCCACATTGACCATACGTGGTCCAGCCATATACTATGTTTTGACCTAGTCTTGTTTATTGTGGAAAACTTGAGAGTTTTATATTTAGAAGTCTTTAAACATATAGCCATATAGTGTGTGACAGGGTGCTACTGTTTCTCTCTGTGGTTAGGTTTAGGCAATAAAAGCACGTTTGTGGTTATGGTTAAAGCACATTGTGTCTGAAGGCACTCTGAACTTGTTCTGCACTAAACTGGTCCATGATCTTTCCCTGACCTTAACCAAGTGCTGTGAGAGTCTAAACATGACTGTAAAAACATTTAATAGAGCTGTACAGCAGGACTGGATAATTAGGTGGACAGCAAATATGTTGTCTGTGAACATTTTACAGATGCCAAATATGTAAATTAATAACAATATGTTGTCTGTGAACATTTTACAGATGCCAAATATGTAAATTAATAACAAATCCTCATTACGTTGATAGAAAATATTAATAGTAATCCAGTCACAGTTACACTTCCTAGAAAATGTATTTAAAGTTACAGTTTAAAACTCATAAGTATACTCATAAAGCATCAGTGTTGCATGTTAACATACTGAAGTTTGAGTACTTTCTATATAAACTCTACGCACTTTATGCTCTGTAACACAACAGTGACAGAGGTAGGAAGTGTCTTGATCAAGTATCCAACATGCTGGCCAACACACACAGACGTTGCCACATACCGTATGTGCATGTGTGCCAGCGGAGAGAAAGAGGCTGAAAGTGGTCTGTCAACAGCAACAACAGGCTTTCATTCAGTTTGGACTTTGTTTTTTAGCTGTGTTAGTCAACCGACTGACAGACGGAGCTTTGAAGCTGAGGCCTGAGCTCTCAGCACCGCAGTAAAGCCTTGAGATGTATTTGGAAAGTGTGTTGACAAAAATTCTCTGGCATGGAGTTTTGCTTAAACAAAAGAATTTTTTTTTCTCATAAAGTCTTGGAACATAAATTTAAAACAAAAAACATTAGTTTGCTGACTGTTGCAGTCTCCGTCACCATGTGGACAGAAGAGGTCAATATATTGTTGCCTTGTTATGGAAGTGCTTCTTCTACAGAGAGTTGATTGGGATACAGGACAAGGCCAAGGCATATTGCTGCTATGTAACAGATGATTCATATTATTGTCAATCAGAAAACACCACTTATAGATTAAAACAAAAAAGTGATCATGACTGATTGACTGGTGAAAGTTTATCAGTGTACTAAAGAGGCAGCCCTAAATACCAGCTCTACTCTCCTAAAGTCATTCATGTTATATGGAATGTTATAAAGGAATTTGGACACCTCTCCACAAAAAAAAAGCAACCATGCTCTGACCACCACAGATCTAATTCCATTTACTTCCACTGTATTAGAATGGAGGAAGAAAGAGACAGTTATCTGAAAATCTTGGCAAATTCCTTGGCTATCTGCTTGGATGAATTATACTGGATGTAAGTGAGAAAATTGTGTGAATCAGTCCTTTAATGTTGAAGGTTAACTTTACAGTTACAAAGATGGTTGTACAGGTGAATCAGTTTGTTTGATTAGCTTGGGTTCATCTAGTCTGCTTTTCAATATGGTAGTAGATCTGTAATGTAGGTCATCATTATATGATGATGATCTCAAGATGTGTGCTTCCACTCTGATATTGTTGTACAATATCCTCTGTGACTGATAAATAAGTACACATAACATTGTTACGTTGTTACAACTCGAGACAGAGCAAGTTGTAACTACAATACAACTACTACAACTACCAAAATTAAATATTTATAAATACATTAAACCAAAAGAAGCAGTTATGCACTAAAATGAATATAGACTACATAAAAGGCCCTCATTCATTCAGGTATACTGATGTTTATATTAGTCTTGTCCATGGTTACAAGTACGTATACTGGGTATACTACTCAGTTTGTACTGTTACTGTTACTATTACTGTAATGTAATTTAATCATACTTTATTAGCGTCACAAGCAATACCACAATACCCTGTGTATATATACTGTACACCCACACACACACACAAAATGCATATATGGTGACACAAATATCATTACACGTCCAAAGCAGTGAGATAAGCCCCAAACCAAAGGGAACCCTGACCCTAACCCTGCCCACCACAAACAGTTGTGTGTTTGTAGGATGCTGAGATTGTGTTTGGGTGAGGAGGGAAACCAAGCCCACTGACAAACACTGCCACTGATCACGAACCCTGATGTCACGATGATAAACTTCTGCAGTTCAGAAGCAATTATTTAGCCAGATATTCCCACCAACAGTCACACCAATGTTTTACTGTGTTCTGACAAACTATTGCACAAGACTAGATGTTGTTGGCTTAGAATATATACCTGCTCCACCTGACTACTGCTGATCTCACCTAATCCTGTTATATGTCTTGCATCTAATTGTTTGACCAGTGCTGACACTATCAGCTTGACAGCTAAATTACCCAGCCACTCTCATAAAGGAGCAGGTGTCCGCAGTGAGCAAATGTTACCCAGAACTCTCAGACCTTCTTAACTCATGAAAATTGTTAAACAAATGGAAATTAAGGCATCCATAAAATTCCCCCTGTCTTCCGTATTTATTTCTCAGCTGTCTATTAACCATAGTCTAGCAGGAGCAACTTGTAGCACAAACTGGGTTATAAAACTGAAACTGGACTGTGACCATTGTCTGAAGGAGAAAAAATAACTGGTCATCTAAATGAAAGGCAAAGTGCACTTTCAGCTACAGTTCTTGGTGTCGTGATGTTAAGGAGTCAGAGAGCTAATGTGGCAGCTGCCTCCACCCCACCCCTCCTATTCATTTAAATGGATCAGCAGATGCAGTTTGTGAGGAGTATTGTCCTAAATCCTCAAACACTGTGAAGAGCCTGGGTTAAGGGAAAGTGGAGTGGAGATGTCTGCCACAGGCTTGATTAACCTGCTATGGGGCTCATGGACAAAAATTGATGGGCCTCTGTTGGCTCCAACTGAACAAAGCAGTTTGGAAACCAAGAAATCAGCAAGTCCCAAATAGTCAATAAAAAAAACAGATCATTAGAAAATGATTTTGCAACAATTTTGAATCACTTAAGCAATTTTTAAGTAAATCTGCTCCAAATTCACAGATTCCAGCCTCACAAATGTGAATATTTTTTTTCTTTGTGTGTGTGTGTGTGTGTGTGTGTGTGTGTGTGTGTGTGTGTGTGTGTGTGTGTGTGTGTTCTGATCATGAACTCTTATGGACTGGTGGTCAGACAATAAGTTATGTATGTTAGCTTGGGGCTTTAGGAAATTGCGATGATTTTTTACCTTTTATTCATGCAATGATTCATTGTTTACTAATGAAAATAATTGGCAGACTAACTGATGGTTAACTGAAGTTTTCTACTCATCAAGTAGTCTAATCATCTACTAATCAAAGAGTTTTTGTGCCTAAACCTACCCAACCTCTGGCTGTTCCCTAATCTTAACTGCATGTTTATTGTTGTTACCATGACGACAAAGACCCAGCCAGGCACACACCTGCTTCTGGTGCACTTCTATGGGTTATATCCAGGGACTAGCGACCCTTATGGTTGCTGAAGCTCCTACAGGTGTCTGGCCATGGAGCAGTTTCTCACTTTTTCCGGCTGGTGATCCAGCCCAGGCCACAGGTGAGAAACAAAAAGGGAGGATTTTATTCACATTTCAAATTAAAGCAGCTGGATTTCCCTTTCACCTTTTCCTTTAATCATTAGAACATAATATTTCTTTTAATATTCAATATTAATATGTATATATGTATTTATATAGATATATCTGAGTAAACAAAAGTAAGAGTTCAACTACAAATTACAGTTCATTGGACTGAAACACTCAGAATCAGGCAGCTCTCACACAGTGCTGTGCAAGAGATACGACACCAGAAAAAAAACACAAAGTTAACAGACTAGGTTTGATTTATACCCAGGACTTCTCTTTTGCTGTGTGACAGTAATAGCTGCTGTGCCATCCTCAGTACAGAATGGCTGCATACATTCTCATCAACAGCTGGATTCAAGCTTCTCATATCACCTGTCATTCTCTCTTCTGTGTCCTGTGCATTTCCTTTTCACTCAGGCTCCAGAACCTAATCTAAACACTAGACATATTTGTCAAGCTTTGGATAAAACAAAGTATTTGCCCCATCCTTATTTCCTTCAAAGTTACAGTAGATGGAGAAATTTGCTTTTGCTGTTTTTTAATGCTCCTCCAAATGAAACACATACTTTGTGAACACTGTGTCTTCCTGGAAAAAATATTGCATCTTACAATTGTAAAGTTTAATGTGAGATTTAACAGCTGTTTACTAGAGTAGATGTTTCATTTAAAAATACCAATTAAATAATGTTAATTACAGTAGAAACAGGAGTCAGATGCAGAAGATGAGGATTTGTTTTGGGGCTCAATTTACAAGTTAGATCATCCTCATGTTGTTGGTTTGTTCAACAAGTTTTTAGATTATTTTTCTAAGTCAATAGTAAACTTTTCTCTCAGAGACTAAATGCTCACTGTACCACATATTCAAGCCATTCAGTTTCATTTAAAGAGCCAGTTTGGGAGGCTGGGGAGGTATTGGATTGTAGGTGTATATATGCACAGATGAGACCCAAAGGGGTTTTTGACCCCCTCTCTTGTCTTGCCTTTCACAAAGTGTGCCCTCTGAGAATGTGTTCATTCATGCCTTTTTGACCCCAGTCATTGGCTTTCCATCATCTTCACTTAAAGTTTGACACAGCTCTCTCCCTTTTCTGAAGAGGGAGATCACTTACTTACTGAGTGTTAATTCAATGTTGCATGTCAAAAAATACAAATAAAGGAGTAGCTTAGCCCAACAGTAAACCAACAGTCCCTGCACACTGTCAACACTTCCTTCACTTCCTTTGCCTGATGAGGGGTGATCTATCCAAATGTAAATACTGAATAAATAAAACATACAACAGTTGTTTTTTTGTTTTTGTTTTTTTTGCATGTCAAATGGAATTTCACTCAGTCTTATGTAATTTAATCCATGAAACTATGTTGTTCTAATTTACTCCTGGTATGAGGAATTAAATCAACTCGTTTTGCTGTGCTGCTGAGCTGCCCTGAAAGTGCTGCTGGTCAGATGGTGTGGATGTCTATGCAAATATAAATCACTCCCCAAACAGGACCTGTGCTGTGTTCATAATGTCCCTAAAGGCACTTGAAGAAAATAAATAAGAAAGACTGATAATGTCAGACTGGAGGTGAAGTAGAAGTGGATCTAAGTCTGTCTAACTAGTTTGTTTATTTTTTTCCTCATTGTAAACTGTGGAGAATATAACAACATGTCCTGTTAAGTTCTTTCTGTAATATTTGCTGGTACATGTCTAATTTGTGAGCCTGAATTGAAAAAGTTTTTCTGTGACCTGACTGTGAAAAGAGTTTTAAATAATCAGCTTTTTGTGCCGCTTTAAATTAGAAGCTCCGGTCATTAAACTCCGTAATTGTATTTTTCTCCTCATCTATAAAAGAAAGACAAACAGATGCAGATCTGATCCTCAAGTTAAGAAAAGAAAGAAAATCAGACTTTGCACCGATGCTGCAGCGGGCGGGTCCAGGCCTTGAGGAGTGGGAGGTGCGCAGGGTTGCTTAAAATGGATTGAGAGGCTGTGGCTCTGAAAAAGTGGCGGGTGAACAAGTCTTCAGAAGAGCAAGAAGCGAGGCTGAAGCCGGAGTACAGTGGACTAATAACGGGGTGAGAGGAGAAAGGTCCCGTTCTGCAGCTGTGGAATACCAACATCTGGCTGAGGAGGGATGCACAGGAGGAGCCCGCAGATGCTCCGAGAAAATGTTTAACTCTGTCTCCAACAGCGTGGTGAGCAGAACGATGCTGTAGACGAGCAGCTACTACTTTACAAAAATACAACTTCAAAAATATTTTAATGGAATCTGTTGGTTTCATGAATTCATATTGAAAAAGGAGACACGCATTAGTTTAATTTTACAGTTTCGGAGAAACCTTTCTAATTGCACAGATTTATGTTATTATTATTATTATTATTATTATTATTATTATTATTACTTAACTTCATAGTCCAATGATTACTTTCCTTTCGATGCACTTTGCAAAATACGCGTTTACTTTCATACAGCATGATACCACTACTATTAACATTAATTTTCTTTAATTTTGGAACATTGTATTTTTATTTATTGTTCTAATATCATCAGTACATTATTTTCTGCTAATAAAAGCACGTCTAAGTATCAGCTTCAAACTTCTGCTGTTTCCCTACATTAATGTTGGTACATATACTGTATAACACACAACACGTAAAAGAATAAGCCTACAGCCTACAGGAGTGCGTCCATGGAGGCCTAAACCATAAAAGTGACATTTACAAAGTTATTATTGTACTTAGCAAGCAAAACCTGACATTTATATATCATAAAGGCCTATAAGTCATAACAGGAACACAGGGACAATCGTAGAAACAAACTTAGAAACTTACAGGGTTTGTTTGATTTATTATTTAGTGCCAACCCAAACAATCCAACAGGCTTGCTCCTATAAATAAATAGCTAATTCATTATTCACCACATAGAGTCACAAAAATCACTATACCATTCAGTCTTTCAAAACAAAAGGTATCAAGAGTGAACCGATTCTAAAAAGGTGATTTTATTTAAACATGTGCCTTTTGGTTATTATTTCGTTCTTAGTTCTCTGCCTTCACAAAAAGACCCTTCAGACTGAGATCCCTACGTGATACTACTGTTTATAAAAGCAACAATAAATGGTCGGAGTCGCGGTCGCAGCTGAGCTCAATGCAGCCTAATCAGAGAGACAAACCTGGAATTAGTCAGGACCCGCTATCCTGTGCACGTGCGAGGCTGCGAACGCAATTAGTGAGAATCACGTTCAGCTGTGAGCGCGTGCCAGACGCCAGTCTCCTCAAGTAGGATTAGCTAACTGAAAAAAACAAAACAAAACAAAACATACAGGCATCTGTTAAAAAGTGAACATGTGAACCTCTGTGGTCCAGGACTGGGCCTAATAGAGGCACAAACATGCTCGCAATAAGTTTAAGCCAATCTGTAGTTTTCCAGGGGTGACACCCTTTTTCTTCGGGAGTTGGCTAAACTCTGTGGTTGTCATGGAGATATGAAAAGGACATTAGCCTGCTGGGTCATCATTGAGTCTTTCTCATCTCTCTGGCCTTGTCGGTGACACCATGTCGGAGGGAGAGAGGCGACCGGCGGAGGCTGTGCTCACTCAGCTACAGCAGGGAAACATTTTAGTCGACACAGTAGGTGTTTCTGATATCCCAGTAACGACTTGGCAGAGTGCGGAGAGTTTATTTGAACTGTAGTTTGCGCGCCTCAAAGTGCCGCTAAGTAAATCCATAAAGCATTTAGTTTACTTTTATAGACGGAGCCTGCCCAAACAAATATACCACCATCAGCCTTGTTTGAAAGAAATTAGATTTTTGTCAGACATTCAAAAATATATATTGTTGCTTGGTTTTTCATTTACAGAATACCTGACCCCAAAACGCCGCAGTTTATTCCATAAATATAAAGAACTTAAAGTCTAAAAGGTTTTTTACATTGTGGGATTTTTTCCTTCTACACAGGGTTCCTCTGGGCCTGATGATATTTTCGAGGAGGACTCGTACTCTCCGTCCTCCCTGTCCTCCTCGTCGTCGTCCTCTGTCCACACTGTCCCCTCCCTGCAGGGGAAAACCCTGTGCACGTCCTGCGGCCTGGAGATAGTGGACCGATACCTCCTCAAGGTCAGGCTGTTTTGGCCTGAATCAAGTGTCAGCTGTCTTTGTTTTAGCTTAATTTAGATATAGACACGTTCTTAACTCTGGAGAAAATGTCTTATCTTACTTTCTTAGATCTTAGATTGTTACTACTTAAATGAAAAGACTGTCTCATGTAATTTAGGATAGATTTTTTTTCAGCCTGTCAGATTGTTCACATTAAATTGATTTGGTGTTTTCTATCTTGTAAATAGTAGTCAAGGAACTTTTAGTTATTGTTGGACTATGGTATACTCATAATTACATTTCTTGACCGCGCAGTTATTTATTTTATTCAAACCAAATAACGTTTGGAATAATAAGCATAGTCATATACGTAGAAGTCACTCAGAAGAACCTCAATCAGGCTACATTTCTTTATATGGATAGTATTATATATTCTGTTAAGGATAGTATGAAATATACTATGAAGGAATGTGTAAAATGACAGTTGAAAGTCATTATGTTAATGAAATAAAATTAATTTCTTTTCCCTTCAGGTGAATAACTTGTGCTGGCATGTGCGCTGCCTCTCATGCAGTGTGTGTAAGACATCACTGGGGCGACACGTGAGCTGCTACGTCAAAGATAAACAGGTTTTCTGCAAACTCGACTACTTCAGGTAAGTCAGAACTAGCATCATCACATCACATATCAGGAAAAGAAGTACTGGGTCTACTGGGTCAGTGGTCTGGTGTAATTTTGTTAGTGCAGTCTCCTTGACTAAACATTATAATACCTGATCATATAATTAAGGAGGATAAGGGTGACATGGTGCCACATGTTCCATCTTAAAACATGTATTTCATTTAATGTGTGTTTGTGTTAGAGGGAAAAATACAACTGAAACATTGGTACAGCAGAGATGTGCTCATTTCAAATGAGAAACTAAATCAAAAAAATGCAGCAGAAGGAAGATATTTGTATAACATGTTCTGCTAATAGGAGAATCTGAGTACTGTGTCCTACTGCAGGTTTGTTTCCTGATGTGTAAGATCACTGAATGCAAGGTTTCAAGCATCTTTTAATCTAATGTTTGTCTAAGATTTTAAATGTATGAATATGACCATTACTCCTCACACATTCAACCTCTTCTCCCGTTTCTCTTTTTTCCTCAGGAGGTATGGGACCCGCTGCGCTCGCTGTGGCCGTAACATCCACTCTAGTGACTGGGTGCGTCGGGCGCGTGGCAGCACCTTCCACCTGGCCTGTTTCTCCTGCGCCTCTTGTAAGCGCCAGCTGTCCACAGGGGAGGAATGTGGACTACTCGAGAACAGGGTCTTCTGCCGGCCACACTATGACATTATGATGGAGAACATCAAGCGTGCAAAGGAAAATGGTGAGTATAAGCCTGGGATGGATAACAAGGATCAGGTTGAATGGTAGCAAAGCCTCTTAATTAGTCATGAAGCATTACACTATATGACTGTAACTAAATGGTGAGAATTTGCGGTAAAGTTAGAAAAAAAAAGTCAGTTTATTTAGAAATAAAGGCTCAGGTCACCTACATCATTAATTCCTACCAGGCAAATCAAACTCAGATGTAAACAGCATTACATGTAAAATAATCGCATTTCCAGTAATTTAGTGCCTGTATCATTTCATTGTGCTTCCGTCATTTCAGCAGCTAATGTGAGCTTTGTGCAGTCATTTGAATTATCCGTAAACCCTCTACACTGAACATGAATAGGGATTTAAAGATGAGACCACTTATATTTGTTATTGCCTAAACATGACTTACTTTAAACACGCAACTGTGTGTCCCACAGAGCTTCAACAGGGACACAGAAAATACTTACATGGAAACAGTCTGCTATTGTACTGTATACAGTAGCTGTAACTACAATTTATGTGAAGTGTCCTCTTCAGTGATAAAGTACAGTACACATCAGGGTAGTGCTGACTACACAGATGCAATGTGGAGAGCACAAGAACTGGGACTGGTCAATGGTTGATGGTGATGACAGCAGTAAACAAGCTGATGAAAGACTCAGTCAGCGTCTCCTTTTCAGTAATATACATCTAACAAATCCATCTACACTGCAAACCTCTGCTCACCATGACCATTGCTCTTTATCACTGTGCATCAAAGTGAATGGGGGAGAAATAAAGTGCCAACATGCACACTGAAGCACAACACAACCAGGATTTAGTAGTTTAAAAATACAAATGGCTCTCTGTAGGAAAACATCTTTGTCACTGTAGTGCAGACTGGAAGGGTGCCCACAGGAGGAGCTGACCTGGAACAGGCTCCTTAAATGAGAGCCCATATTTCAAAAAGTCAAACAATCCTTTTTACATGTCCTGTGTCTTATTTTAAAGAACAACCAAAAGCAGAGGATGAGGTGGCAGACAAGGATGACTCTGGTACCATGCCCAGACCTGCTAAGAGGGCCAGGACCAGCTTCACTGTTGACCAGTTACAGGTATTGCAGGTTACTGTGTGAGTGTGTTGGTATTTCTTTGTGTGATGAATGTGGCTTTTTTTTCCTTCTAACTGTAGTGAATTTGATTGAATTCACAACAGCGTGAGGCCGCCTGGAGGAGAGATAAAGTGATAGCAGAAGTTGTCTTGTTTACGTTTCTAATTACCAATGAACCATTCGCTCCGAGCAAACACTCAGCACTACTATTGCACTGGTTTCCTACTAAAGTAATAGTTAAATTACGTCTGACATCAATATATTTCATCAAGCTAAAGACCCAGGTATATTTGTCAGGAGTTAGTAGAATCCAAAACTGAGTTGAATGTTGCTCTGTGAGTGCTGAATGTGTGGCCATAACAAACATATGAGCTCAGGATATTTGGTCAGCATGTTTTGTTTTTCTGTCCTCTAGTGGCAGTGAAAGTTAATACAGTGTTTGAAATCAGGCTGAGCATTCTTATAGTCTGTTCTGTTATACTCGCATGAACAAACCAAGTTAAAATGTCAATGATATAAAAATTTCCCCTCTCTCATTTCTACATCTGTAGGTAATGCAGACTCAGTTTGCTAAAGATAACAACCCAGATGCCCAGACTCTCCAGAAACTGGCAGAGAGGACTGGTCTCAGCCGCAGAGTTATTCAGGTGAGGCAGCTGTTTCCATCTCCAGGAGTGATGCTCTGATGGAGTCTAGTTATTTAAAAAATGTTGACTGACTCAGTAGTTGGGTTATATATATATATAACAGTTAAACAATGATAGTTTTGTATATGGTGAAGCTGTGGGACTTGTATTTAGGTTCTACAGGGTAGGCCACTAAATGTATATGCTGAGCCAGTTGAGATGCACCTTACAGGACCATCAGAGGACCGGCATCTTTACTGTGCTACTGGTTGCATAATTAATACAATTGAACTAATAGCTGCATTATTTGTGTGTGAATTTAAAGTGTTTACATGCATCATAATGATCATAGAGAATCCTGATTTCCCTTTGTGCTATTTGTTGACAGTGAGAACTTAAGGGTATTTTAATGTTTCATACACAAATATCACTTGGTTTCATATTTCTGTCTCAAAAGGAGAAGGGAAGTATTGTTTAACCAGCAGGTACCACTTCAGCACCTGAGAGTAGAGAATATCACTCTAAAGTCCAGTTATCAGTCTGTCCTTCCTCCTTCAGGTTTGGTTTCAGAACTGCCGAGCTCGTCAGAAGAAACACATCGGCCCAAATCCTGCTTCTTCAACCATGATGACATCACTGGCTCCAGGTCAGCTGACACCACCTTTGACGGAGGATCTGCAATACACAACCTTTCTTTCTCCAGACACACCCCTCCTCACTACACTGACTTATATGGATGGTAAGAAGCACACTCACTCATCACTATGTAAAACCAAGGGTTTTGTCATACAGAAAATACATGTTCAAATGCCTAAGTTAGTGTTAACTATCTAAATCATCCACATTTAGCTCCATACCTGCAGGAATCACATTTTCACTACAGTAAAAAAATCAGTGTTAATTAAAATCCAAGTCAGAGAGTTTGTGGGAAGCAAGTTGCAATTGTTATAGTAGTTTTTACTTGGGAAATAACTATATAATAATGGTTTAAATTAAATCTTTGTGGTTTATTCATACATTTTTTTTAACTTTTTTTTTTTGTTTTTTTTAACAGTCCAAACTCCAGACCCACTTTTGCTTCAGCCACTCATATCTCATTCACTGACGCAACTGCCAGTCAGCCATGCCTAAGCTACAGCCCAGCTTCTGAAAACTGGATGGAGGATGATGATTATCTGATGGGAAGATGAAGAGCAAACCGTTACTCTTTATTTAAAAACTCCTGCAAAGAGTTACATTCATTAATTGTCCAGCAAACAAACAGCAATGAAACCATTTAATTTTCACTGCCTAATATGTTGACAGACACTGAATTAATTTCATTCAATCATACAGGGACACAGAGGAGGATAAGTTGAAAATGTCAAGTCAAATACTGATATTTGTAAAACTGAACCTTTGTAAAACTTAAACTAATGTATGTGTTATGAATTTCTTTAATTTATTTGGTAAATATGAGATAAGGCACTTTCTTGGAAAATGATGTAAAATTTATTTGGTTTTCAGTAGCCTTTTTTTTCCTTTGTTCTTTTTTTAACAATGTAACTGAGAAAATGTCAGTTGTGCCATTTACAAGAGAGAATGAAATGGTTTATCTGTGTATAGACAACTAGAAAATTAAGGATCCGGTTATACTGTGTATTAAAACCACTGGAGATCGTACACTGATGGAGAAATTCTCCTGTTCCTTTGTGTCTTATTAACAGGATAAACACATGCAATGCATTTATATTAAAAACCAAATATGGACTGTGCTCCTGCATTCTCCTCTTGCAATGCCCAAGGCTTTAAGTCATTCACAGGTCCAGTTTTATTTATATAGCCTAAATATCCCATCACAAATTGGACACAGGGGGCTTAACACTGTGCAACACAACACGCTCTATATAAAAGGTTCAAGAGATCAGACAGGTATGAAGGGGTCTGTTATTTGGTTTTTAAGTCATCAAAAACACCTTGAAGTCTGATTTGACAATACAAACACAGCACTAAATCATCTCCATTTGCATACAGTTTGACTGACTGTGGACTGATTAATATCTAATGAGATTTCTTTGTAACTCTTTCCAGGGTTATGCAAATCAATTTTTCATCGTAAGTCTCTGAAACTCTCTTTTTTTTGAAAGGAATTGGTCACATCAGAAGATGCTTCATGTGAACAGCAATATTTGAGTGTGTTTCATACATCAAAGTAGATCTAACAAACACCTCAAATCTGGTTTCACTTATTGGACTCCAGGTTTGTTAACTCCTGACATCAATGAACGTTTGAATGATGTATTCAGTGTGGAGAACAACAATACAATCAGTACAATACAAACAACAGAATTCTCTGTATATATGTGAGATGCTGTTGGTTTGTTTGGAGTTAATTATTTGTTCCAATAATATTTTTATCATCTCCAGATCCTTTTATAATTTCAGCTACTGTCATGACATAGATTCAAGTTGGAGTTTTGTTTACTTGCTGTAAAGGCACTCGGGCAGCATCAACACAACATTATCACAGGAAGTTAAGTAAAGACACCTATTAATTTCATATATAACATAGAAAACCTCGGTTTAGTGCCCTCATAGCATATTGTTGCTAATTACTTACGGATTTGTGCAAATTTTTAATTATTTCCTGCGCTCTGCATTTTGCGCAATGACGTAATCTCAAGCCTTTATTTTGAAAACACACTGTCCGGAAGTGGCGTTTGGCGTTTGGCATGCGCATATTATCGAGGAAGAAACGCAGCAGTGTTTAACCGACGGCACAGAATTGTAAACATTAGCAGACTGGGCGCCTTCTGTGTGTCGTTAGGATGGAAATCTAAGGTAAACCCTGTCTTAACCATGTCTCATTTTTGTCGGCTTGCTGTCACTGCTAACAGTGTCAGCACATGCCGTTTCGGAAGCCTTGACATTAACTTATGTTAAGTAAATGTTAGCGCTACTGTTTTAAGATATCCAACCCGTGGTTTCAGAGCTGATGCTGAGACAGACTCTCCAGCGGCCACATATATCTAGGAAGTTTCGGTTAACAAATTAATGCCATCATTTATTGCCACATTTTGTTTTTCTTTGGTTGTATTTATTCATTTTGATGTTATGCGTTTGCTTTGTGATATGAATCGCCTGTGGATTCCCTACTCCTGGGCTAGCGATAGCACATAGCGTTCTCACTCATCCTCGGGAAATTAACTGATGGTAGCTAGCTGACTGATTTTATAGCTCTGTGCGAACTTTAGTCTCGGCAGCACGCGTTGCTTCTACTTAGTTAGTTAATTTCTGCCACACCTATCGATAAACCTCCATTAAACCTAAATCTCAACACACGGTTGGAGATTGTGATTAGCTAACTGGATAGCGGAGTGCGTATCCGGATCTGTGTATCTGCTGAAATTGCTAATCACAAGCAGTTAGCCTATAAAAGCCACTTGTTAGTCATGCGAAGAATGTAGCTAGCTAGAGACAAATAACTCACAACGAGCGACCGTGTATGAACGTTAAATGGCGTGAGAGGACTAACACAGGACAATCTGTCTCAAAGCTTATCCTGTATTGATTAAATATGCGGTGAACATCTGAGCCGCTGTCTAGCTGATAACGTGTACCAGCATCCCATTTGGCTCGCTGATTAATCCTGACGATTATTTCAGTAATAAATGGCCGGTTGACCAGATATTCCAGTTTGTATTACAATAAAACAGGAAAAGAGGCTCTAACTAACCCATTCACACACCCACAGTGTGTTCAATTAACGTGCTTAACTTCGCAGAACACCTGAATTTGACAAGCACAGGTACATTTAACAGGAATGCAGTAGTCTAAAGTGTCTTACACAGTATTAGGGATCATACTACTTTTGCTACTGAGCTTTAACAGAGTGTAATAAGCAGTGCACCATTACGTTTGTAAATTATATTACAGCCCAGTACAGTTACCTACTTATAAATACTGTTGTTTGTTTGTAGTGGATGTTGTTTTGCTTATGTGTCTGTGTTAGAAAAGTGGAGATCCAAGTCTGTGGGGTTCTGTAGTCAGTGATGGTATAGTATGGGACGACATTATGTTAAAAGGTGTTTTGTTTTTTTTTTTTTTTAAGACTATTTCCACCCCCATTTACATACATACATATACGGTGGGGAACAGAAAAGCAGAAATGTTACCACCAGTAATTTTAGGCTCCAATTGACCACAGAGTTGATTAAACACCTGTTTGACAACAGTGTCAACAAAATCCATACATCAAAACCTTTACATAGGCAGGGTGTATTACAGGGTGACGGTAGTTCATCGCAGTAGTAGTACAGGTTGGTCTAAAAAAAAAAAACCTGGTGACTCAGCGTAAGCAAACAGATCAATCAGATATGGAATTCAGTCGGTAGCAGGACAGGGTTATGGCACCAACTACAATGAACAAAGAAAAAGCAATTAGTGGGCTCTCAGAAGACGATACTGTAGCTTCTCGTCAGCTGGCTGAGCACATTTTCAGAAAGGAAACATGTGCTCAGCCAGCACATGTTTCCTAAAAATCTAAATGGATGAGATGGAAATTTGTGAAAGGGCTTTATGGCAAACACAGCTGCATTGATATGCAATTACTAAACTGACTGTACAGAGAGTCTGATTTGTTTTGTTGACTTTGTAGGTTAACCTCAAGGTGTGGGACCAAACTTTGTTCTTCAGTGCATGGAAGCAAAACCAATGCGCAGGTAGGTGTGGTACTGAAGTCTGAAGAAATATATACATGATCCTTTGCAGAATGAAAAATGTGTGGTTATGTTTTTTTTTTTTCCACTTAATGTCACCACAACCACAGCTTGTTCAGAATTAGTCTTGCTAAATTGTGTGAACCATGACTCAGTGACACCCATTCTGCTGGTTATGTCATCACATAAGCTTGTGCACAAGGCAGGCAAATCCCTGCTATACACTTTCTCCTTGATTCAAAGGAAGGCCAGTCACTGGTGGTTCTACCAAACCCCAGAGGACTGGATGGATTTGACCACAGCTCTGTTGCTTTGCTGTGGTTTTTAATTTAAGCCTGTGGTCAGCGTCTGTCCTCTGACAGGTTAATAGTTTGATGGAGAGTTAGGTGAAGGGATGATGTTGAGCAGGAAATCCAAACTGTTCTGTTTATAGTCTGGGAAACACATGTCTGCTAAAAATGGACTGGTGCCCTCACATTAAGAGGAACCACCAAATCCAGGTCCACAACTCAAAAATAAAAACCTTGTTGAATGGATTACCAGATGTTCATTCCCCTTACAAGTTCAAGTAAATAGGGAAGAGACACAGACATTGTTTTTTGTTGGAAACGTCTAAGCTCATTTTCGAAGTCACACACACAATTATTTATCTCCCTCAGTAATAGTTGTACTGTACTGTACTAGACCTGTCATATCTGGTGTCATTAAACAATTATTCATGATGGTTTGTGGAAAACTACTTTCAAATTTATATCTGGTATGACATACAAGATACTACAAAAAGTTTAGAGTTTGTGTTTAACATGATGATTTGTGAAGTAAAAAACAAGTAAATAACTATTCAATTACTGGCCATGTGTTCTATGTCTAGGGCCACCAGCGCACGCCAAGACGCCACTGGAATGGACATCACCAGCCGCTGTACTCTGGGGGACCCCAACAAACTTCCTGAAGGGGTCCCCCAGCCTGCACGCATGCCCTATGTCTCAGACAAACACCCACGGCAGACCCTGGAGGTGATCAACCTGTTGAGAAAACACCGTGAGCTCTGTGATGTGGTGCTGGTGGTCGGTGCCAAGAAGATTTACGCTCATCGTGTGATCCTGTCTGCCTGCAGCCCCTACTTCAGGTACATGGAGACAAGCATTGAGTTTGTTTCACATTTGTGAAATGAGTACTTTTGAATGCTGGCCGTGACATTATTATATCTCTTGATTTATTTCCATGTTCTTTCCAGGGCAATGTTTACTGGAGAGCTGGCAGAGAGCAGGCAGACCGAGGTCGTTATCCGTGACATTGATGAGAGAGCCATGGAGCTGCTCATTGACTTTGCCTACACCTCACAGGTAACAACAAATTATAACAAATTATACGTTGTTTGACAGTTTCCTGATTATTTTTTATGCCCAAAAAATACGGCAAGGCTAAAAAAAAACAAACATGATTCTACCATGATTGTTCTGTAACTTTGATTCAGTGTCTCTCACATTTCGATTGTAAAATTTAAGGAGTTACCTTTCAGAGGAGAGCAGGGTTATGACTGTAATCAGCCGGATGTTGATTCTTTTGGAGTTGTTTTTCTTTTTTCTTTTGTTTTCAGATTTTCATGTTAATTGTTTATCGTGTGTTTTTCAAAGTGGAAGGGTTTTAATTCATCAAAACTGACTGTTGTCTTTGCTTGTGCAACCAGTGCATCATTGGTGGCCTCTGCCCAGAGACTACCAATGGAAAAATGAGCTTTTATCTATATCTGGTACAATGCATGTATTGTGCATTATCCCTGTTGAACTACTCCCTGTCCCTGTCCCTGTCCCTGTCTGGCTACTCGGTAGATATTTCCTGTCAGAAAATACAACTTGAATAAGAACATTACAGATAAATTCACAAAAAGTTCTAATGAGGAGGAGGAAAAGTAACATTTCTAATACATACAGCAGGTCATCGCTGTGATGGCCTCTGTGTGAGGAGGCCATCAGTGGTCCTGTGGGGACAGTGAGAAGATACTGCATGTTTAAAGAGTCTGTGATGTCCTGTCCTCCTTGCTCACAGGTAACTGTAGAGGAAGGGAATGTCCAGACGCTGCTCCCTGCAGCCTGCCTTCTCCAGCTGGCTGAGATCCAGGAGGCCTGTTGTGAGTTCCTCAAGAGGCAGCTGGATCCCTCCAATTGTCTGGGCATCAGGGCCTTTGCTGACACACACTCCTGCCGCGAGCTGCTCCGCATTGCAGACAAGTTCACCCAGCACAATTTTCAGGAGGTAAGAATGTAGAAATATCACTTAAAATTCAAGTCAAAGTGCTTCAAAAATGATGCAGGTGAATTTAGACGGTTCAGAAAAGGGAAGTTCTCTGTGATGATAACAGTGTTTTTTCAGTTACATGTTACAGTTAAGAGCCAGAGGTTTATTGTCCATGTCTGTGTTGGTGATGGTTGATGCTTTTCAGAATAAATGTGACAGCACACTGTTCTCTGTTTCAGCTCCACTTTGTATTTTTATTCAAGCATTTTGTGCAGTTATATTTTTGAGCAGAATCCTTCACCAGTATTCCTTCATCCAGAAACTTGAATTTCAGCAGCCAGGAAAATGTTGGTTTGCAGCTTGTGAATTCATAAAATGGGGAAACAGGCTGTAATGATATGTTGTTTATTTTGAAAACACCAGTCAACAGCAAATGATAAAAATTAATGTAAACCTCTTTTAAAAATATCATTGTGAAAGAAGAGAGCAGCAGTCTCCACACTTTCCTTTTGTCATATCATTTAGGTTTATTTTTGTTTCATCAGTCATAGAACCTTGTTCCTGACCTGTACTGTTTTTTTTTTTTCCAAACTGTGAGCTGTTTTTAAAGTTTAACAGGGGTTGACATCATGTGTTGACTCCTCTGGTTATGGTCATGAAGTATTCTCTTGATCGTTGATGAGGAAACATACACACCACCATGAAAATTTTCTGATCATCTACAGGAGTTGTTCTCCTCCGTTTAATAGGTTATGTGCCATTTTCTAGTTTTCGCATGTGCAGCTGCTTTCACTTTATTTGTCATTTTACCCAACAACTACCTTTGATATCTCTCCGACAAATTTTTGCTTCTTCACCCGCATTGCCACCTCTAAGTGGCAACTCTGTCATCTCATCTGTACCATCTGACAATAAGCTAATCTCAACATGTTAAACAGCTGTGTCTGGTTGACAGTTTAAATCGTTACACTCGTAAACAAGTGGCACAATGTGAATTTGGTTGAATTCAAGGTTTTTTCAAGTGTTTAAGTCCTTCAAGAAGGAGGAATAAATGCAGTGATGGTTACAGCACTGTATGATGATGACTAACTGTTTGATTCTGCTGTGTGGCAGGTGATGGAAAGTGAAGAGTTCATGCTGCTGCCCGCTAACCAGCTGATTGACATCATTTCCAGCGATGAGCTCAACGTGCGGAGCGAGGAGCAGGTTTTCAACGCCGTCATGGCCTGGGTGAAATACAGCATCCAGGAACGCAGACCACAGCTGCCCCAGGTTTGTTGCTGGAAAACATATCCTAACACATCCAATACAGCTACTGCAGCCAGTGTGCTAATCAGTGTACAAGATGCACAGTTTAAACATTACTTTCAAAGTACTCTGCTGTATTTGGGGAATCAAATGGATTTTGTGTACTCCACAGGTCCTTCAGCATGTTCGTCTGCCGCTGCTCAGTCCCAAGTTTCTGGTGGGCACTGTGGGTTCAGATCCTCTCATCAAGAGTGACGAGGAGTGCAGGTGGGTGCTTTTGATCTACATAAAAGTTGTCAAACATTCAAATATTTTAAGATCCAAGAAAGGTTGCGAGGAGGAAGGAGGAGACATCCGCCTCCATTTTACATACATTTAATATACTGATACAGTGACAATATGTAACTTTGAGTCACGATTGACATCATACACTTGCTTTTCTGTTGTTTCAGAGACCTGGTTGATGAGGCTAAGAATTACCTGCTGCTGCCACAGGAGAGGCCACTGATGCAGGGCCCCAGAACACGGCCGAGGAAGCCCATTCGCTGTGGAGAAGTACTTTTTGCAGGTCAGTACCTGTCATTTTTCACCGTGCAGACACCACTGCAGTGAAGGACTGTAAACAGTGTGCCGTACTGAATGAAAGGACTCACCTGTGCGAATTCCTTGTACTGTAGTTGGTGGCTGGTGCAGCGGAGACGCCATTTCCAGCGTGGAGCGTTACGATCCTCAGACCAACGAGTGGCGGATGGTAGCGTCGATGAGTAAACGGCGATGTGGAGTCGGTGTTAGTGTTCTGGATGACCTGCTGTATGCGGTGGGAGGTCACGATGGCTCGTCGTATCTAAACTCTGTGGAGAGGTGCGGCATGATCATTCAAGCTTTCACCAGACATATTTGATTTTAGGTCTCTACTGTTCTATCTTTTTTCTCTCCATAGCTATCCAGTCTTCAATACTCACATTTAGAAAAGTAAAGAAGTTTTTCTCTCTGTTCCATTTCTGTTCCAGATATGATCCTAAGACCAACCAGTGGAGCAGTGATGTGGCTCCTACAAGCACTTGCCGTACCAGTGTGGGCGTGGCTGTTCTTGGTGGTTATCTGTATGCTGTAGGAGGACAGGATGGCGTTTCCTGTCTAAACATTGTGGAAAGGTATCACTCAAGACTCTTCTGTCTGTGACAAAAATGCTGCCTCAGCTTAGCTTTAACTCTTTCATCAGTTTCAGTGTCAAAACACAGGACTGATTAATTTTACATGTGCTTTTGGGCTCTCCTTTGCATGTTTAGCTTCACCATTGTGTTATTTCTTAATGCTGCAACTCACCAGTGTTGACCTGCACTTACAGTGGAGTGAACTAATAACATTTAGTTATTATATATTAAGTTGACTTAGAATGTTAAAGTAGTTTTATTTAATTGAGCACCATCCCTCCTGTCCTTTAGATATGATCCGAAGGAGAACAAATGGACTCGTGTGGCCTCCATGAGCACCAGGCGGCTGGGTGTAGCTGTGGCTGTGCTGGGGGGATTTCTGTATGCTGTGGGAGGGTCTGATGGGACGTCACCATTAAATACAGGTATGGTCCTCATTACTGAGGAAAATACAGTCACAAACACTGAGCTGAAAACTGAGTTTTCTTGTAAATGAGTAAAAGCTATGTTTGCATTTGTTTATTAGTGTTCCTCCTCAAAATGCATTGTGTGTATCCTTGAAACAAATCTGTGAAGTCCATTTCCTTCTTCATTTTCAAACCCGATTTTCTTTAAAAATTAAAGTATTATAAATGCTTTATTTTTACATCCATGTGCACTGGCTTGCAATATTCTTCTTCCCTCCCTTTGTTTGCACATTGCTACATATGTTGGTGTGTTACTGCCACCTGTTGATCAGTGGAATAGTGAGACCATTGGTAGGGCTGTGCATTGAATCACTTGTGTATACGTAGGTGTGCACAAGATAAATAAAACAGGAACCCACACTGTAGGGTATATAGGAAAGTGGAAGGTTTCTAAATTCCCTCTCAAATGACAGTGAATGAGATAATATATGCGTGAGAGAATACAGGATGGGGCTACTCAAAACTAAAATCAAGTTGTTGAAATAATAAAAAAAAAAAGAAACAGAAAACACAGGTCCATGCCATTAAATCTTACTCAGCTGTCTGGCTGCCATGTTGTTAGTTCACTGTCAGTGTTGATTTCTCTCCCTACTGTTGTTCTGTTGTTTTGATTCTTGTCCTCCTGTGCTTCTCTTTCCCGTAGTGGAACGCTACAACCCTCAAGAGAACCGCTGGCACACTGTATCTCCAATGGGGACCAGGAGGAAGCACCTTGGCTGTGCAGTCTACCAGGACATGATTTACTCTGTTGGAGGGAGAGACGACACCACAGAGCTGAGCAGTGCCGAGCGATACAACCCCAGGACCAACCAGTGGTCTCCTGTAGTGGCCATGACATCCAGACGGAGCGGGGTGAGTGTTCTGTTGTTTCACCGTCATATGTCAGTAGCTGCTGTAGTTGAGACTGCATGTGATATGTCCGAAGGCTGAGGTGATCTTCAGAAATGCTTCAATATGTGTATGATGCTGAAATGTGATTGTATCTGCAGGTGGGCTTGGCTGTGGTCAATGGTCAGCTGATGGCAGTAGGAGGCTTTGATGGGACGACGTATCTCAAAACTATAGAAGTCTACGACCCTGATGCCAACACATGGAGGTATGTGGCCCAAAAGTCTGCAGAATGTGTTTACATAGCACAACTGTGAAAGTAAACAATACAGATATCATAGTAGTTGAAGTGTAGTTGAAGTATTTATATATAAATGTTACAGTAGTTATAAATATATATAATTTATTCTTTTATTAAGTCCAAATGTCTGCAAATTATATGATGTCCATCTGCATTTTTCTCATGTTGCATCAGACCTGGGTCATTGTGTGTTTTAGAATATGGACTGGAGTGTTCAGTTCAGTCCAGTCCATATGATGCAGCCTTTTTGTACCACAAAGCACTGGTATCATTCATACACCTGCTACAACATGCAACAGAATGAAGCTCTTGAACTTAAGACTTACAGTATTAATGGTACTCGATGTTCAGGTGTGCTAACAAAGAAAATTACAGTTCTGTTAATATTACAGTGTTTTCTGAAGTAATATTATTACTTAAAAGATTATTTATAAAATATCTTTTTTTTCACATGTCTAATTTCTAATGACTTTCTGCTGTGATGCCACTTTATTTCAGTTTACTACATCTAATATGCTCAAACGGCAGTTCTGTCAGGAAGAAGAGCAGAGGGTGGAGTTAGATCAGAATCATTGGAGCTGTAACTGCATATTTTTTCATTTAATATCCAGATATGCACTAAGAACTAAGTACAGCTTAAGATGAACTGAGTTTCAGTTGTGGTGCTTAAAGTATTCAGCAGCAGCAGCAGCAGCAGCATCTCTTTCCAGGAACAACACCCACCACAGTTTTTGTTGGAAGACCTTTCTGTCAAAAAAACCCCAAACTGTTTAAAACAACAAACATTTACAGTTAGGTCTATAGATCATCTAAAGTAACAGCTGCGCTGTCTCTGGAAAGAAATCTGTAAAGATGTGTAGCATATCAATACTGTATCATTACTGACCTCTGTGGGTGGGAAAATATTGGATATACAGCTGCAAAAACATCACTGCATCCTCAGTATCATCAGTTAAAATCATTTTAATTATTCATTGTCCTTTTAGAAATGAAAGTGAAGACATAACTGACTAATTTTATCCTGTTGTGGCCAGTTTAGAAGATTCACAATACATCATAATATTGTGAAAGTTACAGGACATGCCACGACACATTGATTGATTACATGACTTTTACATTGAAGTTAATTCTAACAGATTCATGACATGCCATCACATGCCAACACGCACTTCATTGTCACTGTCTGACTCTTGCTTGTCTTCCTCCGCTGTTTGATTGTCGCCTCTTTCCAGGTTATACGGAGGAATGAACTACCGCCGGCTAGGTGGAGGGGTGGGTGTCATTAAAATGACTCATTGTGAATCCCACATATGGTAACACTGCCCCACCCCTCAACCCCCCACCCCCACTCACACACTCACTTCTCATCACGTTGCAATGGATGCCTCTTTTCACCGATTCTCGTGCCTCCAAAAGAGACGCTGTCAAGTCGTGCGAAGATGAGAGAAACATGGGGGGGGGTTAGACGGAGAGAGGAACAAACCTTTGAACTGTAGGTCACCCCCACCTCCACTCCAAGGTGATTAACTCTGGTTTGTCTTCGATTGACCACGGTCACTGCGAAGTGCACTGAGAGCAGAAGTCTACCAAGTACCATTAAGCTTCCAGTTAGGAGAGGACGGCCCTTCTCCGGTGACCTCTCCGAGTTTTCATCCTCCAGGCTTCTGGGCCTGGGACAGTTGAATGAATCGGAACTAAACTTGACTGAGTTTGCTGTTGGGCGAGATTATTTAACGTTTCAGAGGTTTAAGAAGCGCAAAAGCACCAGGTCACTGGCAGGGGACTTTTTCGGTCTTTCCAGCTGTGAGAGCCTCCATCACCTTCCCTTGTTTTAAAATGCCACCCCCCAAATTCTGGCTAGTGACAGCTGCCCTGGGTGAGTGAAGAGACAGCCATCAGACCGGAGAACCTTTTGTTTATCGTGTGAGGTTGATCACTTTCTGGAGACACTACATCGCATACCGACTGCTCACTCATTCTGTCTCACCTCGGCTTTAGGCTTTGAAGCATACATCTCAGCTGTGGCTGCTGTGTCTCTGGGCCTAAATGTGTAGCATTAAATAGTAGAAAAATGTCAGGTAGTTTCCTTCTGCATTTAAGCTGTTACTTGGATGCCCAGATAAAAAAAATCCATCTTTTTGCCACCAGGGGAAATGATTAGCAGGAGAAAGTTATGTTTGAGGAAGGCACCGTTACTCATCATTTTCTCCCAAACTCACTGTTACTCGATGGGACTGCTGCACTTTACAGGAGGCTGCTGTGGCTGTTTGTTACCTTGGATGTTGCAGGATTTCAGTTGAGATGGTCACAGTGTAGTTAAAGGAATATACCATGTGGCCTGTCAGTCAACAGAACTTTTTGGCTCCAGTGCTGAAAAGGCCTCAGTATGCTTAAATAAACCAGGTCGGCTCACTGTGTCAAGTGCACAAGTGTTTATACCTTCTCAAAATGGCAGCACTCAAAGGCCTGCTGTCATAGCCTCGGCCTGGCTGAATTATGCTGCAGTCTCCACACAGTCATCTAAGTGTATAACTGTGGATGACTGCATATTTTTTGACACATTCTCCTCAAAGAAAGCATGAGACCATGTTGGACAATCTGACAGTTTGTGTGAAGCATACTGAGGTCTTAACGGTGTCATTTGTTGTGTTTGATTGTATATTGCCATTGTAACCTCAGAAGTGGAAAAAGTGGGAACTTCACAGGATAAACAAATCCCATGAAAAGACTAAATCCAACAAGGTGTTAATCGGTCCATCAGTGCTTTCCAACTTTCCAGCCTGTGTGTGGAACTTAATCCCAAATCCATTCATTCATCTTGAGGATGTTAATTTTTTAAAACAGGTCACTTATGAAAAAAAAAAAGGTTCAACAATTTTCTGTTTAATTCTGTAGTTTTAGGCAAACATTACTCAAACAAAAGGAACTTTTTGCTGTGGATGAATCCACATTTGACGCTCTACTGGGTATTTCTGACAGCAGTTTTCTGTTAATGGGATTGAGTCAAAGTAAACTGCAGTTTGTGTGTGTGTGTGTTCATGGTAATGGAGGAACATGTAAACCAGTACAACAGTGTGGCTCATAGATGTGTTCTTAATAGGACACCAATGGAGCTGTATGGCACATGGAGTAAGATACATCAGGTTTTGGACGCACACACACGCAGTGTTAGTTGTAGTTAAGCCCATAATGCAATAAGTAAGTTCAGAGTCACATTAATTTTTTATGATCTTGTCAGTATTTTATGTCACATGTGTACCAGTTTTTTTTTTTTTCCCCAGACATCCATTGACGATGCTGATCACCTCTGGGTGATAGATTTACTGTGACATGGAAAGCACCAATGGTTAAAGTTCAGTTCAAAACTCTTAATAGAAGCTGTTGTTTTCCAAGTCACTTATATCTCAGTCATTTATTAATCCATTGGCTAGGGACGAATTATATAGTCAAATACTATTTCATAATTCAGTAGTTTTGGAATATGTACAATTTGAAGATTTCAGTTTTCTTATTAAGTTCCACAGTGGCCTTTGTAACAGAGAATCAGGGAGCTGATAAACCCAGAATTAAACCCATCTTATGGAATTGGATTAAAGTTACACACATCATATTTGTAACATCAAAATCTGGCTCCTCAGATCATTGGAAAGAAAAATAACAGACCTGTGACCAATGCAGCAAAACATATCCATCCCACATTAATATCATCCTCAAATGTTTATGCATTAATATATTAACAGCTACGTCTGTGGTAGTTCGCAGTGAGATATCATTTGTTTTTGTTCACACGGCCTCGGGGTTTTGAGACACAGGTCCTTTTTGTTCTGCACTCACGGGTTCCTATGGTTTTGTTTGCTGATCTCCTCATATGCAGCACAGTGTAACAGCACCACCTTCTGGAGGACAGTTACAGTGCAGCACTGATATGGATGATAAAGAGATCCCCTGTGGGTTTCTTACTGGTCTCTGGTTTTATAACTGATGGTGAATTGGTTTTGATTAACCCTCTCATAATTTATTGCACTGTGATTGGAAATGTAATTTAGATTTTATCTTTATTTCTTAATTGTTTTATATGGGTGTTCAACTTTCCAGATATGGGGAAAAAATGTTAAATGATCATAGCTCAACTTTGGAATCAAGACATTTCAGGCCTCACACTGATGATGGCTTTTGATGCTGTGCACAAGTGAATTTATTTCATAGATGCAACATGTGTTGTAACTTGCGTTGTCTCACACAGTTTGTCACAGTTCTGCTCTTTAAATTGTGTGGAACAAATACATTGCTGCAGGTGATTGCACACAGGCTGTTGTTATGCATGCAAGTTTTCATAGGTGAGCAGGTCCCAACCTGAATACTAGTGTTAATGTTCAGTAACATGGCAAATCCTGATTCAATTGGGTTTAGTTCTCTCAGCTTGTGGGGGGGGGGGGGGGGGGGGGGGGTTGAGCCACAGGGCCTTTTTTAAACTCCCCCTTTCTTTTCTTTCCCAAAACAAGCCAAA
>JBBMJY010000006.1:2665700-2678836 GCA_037833715.1 Toxotes lorentzi
CCCCCCCCCCCCCCCCCCCCCCCCCCCCCCCCCCCCCCCCCCCCCCCCCCCCCCCCCCCCCCCCCAACTCACAGGGCATGTGTTAGACTGATAATGTATTTGCTGTATGCAAATCTTCATGTTGAAAATGTTTATGCTTTGGGATGTTTTGCAGCCACATGTGTTGTTGATGTTTACTTGAAATGTAGAATCTGACACTTTCGTGGGATTTTCGAAAATTCAGACATTGGTGCAACACATTTTACACACATATTGATTGTAATAAATGTGCAGTGTCCATTAAATAGAAGAAATATTCACCCTTTGTAGAACAAAACATAATGCAGTCTAGCCAACTGTGTATTCCTCTGCCTGAGTATATGTTGCTCTTTTTCACTGCCACAGAATTACGAGTTCATCCTGCTCAGTTAGGAGACATGTACCTGATACTGCTTTGGTCCCGGCACCCTGGTTAGTGTCCAGTGTTTTCAACTTTGTGACTGTGTTTCTCAGAGAATATAAATTGCCCTGCTGCTCTCATTTTACCTGATTTGATACTTTTTTCTCAACATCTTTGATTTTTGTCTTAATTTTCTTACAGCAACTCTAGTATTACATTTTTTTAGTTAACAAATATTGATCAGGCTGCCTTAGACCAAAGCAGTAATTGGTACTGAGTGAGTTTCCCTTTAATCATGTGAGCTACTAACGATGCATTGTGACTTTGATGAACCGAAATCAACCTGCCTTCAGTCAGTAGCCTGTGTTTAAGTATCTTGTTTTGAGTAGCCTCTGTGCAGCCTGTCCAACATGTGACCCAGACATGATTGTGATCTCTGGTGTTTGTTCTCATGAATCAAGCAGCCACCTCTTCTCTGTGATTACTACAGCAGCTCTGGACCATGTTCACTCCAACAAGGATTAAACTTTTTTCCCTGGATGACAACCTGCTTCTTTGTGAGAGTTACTGTAGAACATGACCAAAACAAATATAAGAAAAAAGAAATGCTGTTGACTTTATAAATGTGAAGCTGTTTTTGTGTAGCAGATGACAACAAAGAAGAAAATTGTCTTGGTACCTTTCCTTTTATAGGGGTTACACTTTTCATTTTCCTTTGTTCCCTCTGAGGCCTAGCGAGGATAATAATGACGACCATTCACAGCCTATTCTACGAGCTGACTGCACTTGCACCATGTTACAAAATGACTGCAGGTGAAGCTTCTAGTGGTTGAAGGGAAAATTTCGGATTCAAATGCTGAGTTCTGTAATGTTGTCAGTAGAATAGTTCAGTGTGTGATTATGTCAGATCCTGGAGCTGCTCTGCAGAAACTGAATAAGCTCGTTCGAGATGAGCTAGACCTGAGGAGAATCAATCACCAGGGATTGGTGCATGTAGTAAAGTTTCATATGGCACATAGAGAGTATGAATAGGCTCAATCATTTTCGATTGTTGGAATCTGCAAAAGCACAGGTTTCTGTGTTCACCTGTGGTGTCAGAATCCTGTGCTGAGTGTTTAATGTTGATATTGTATTTGGCAGCTTATGTGGGCTGAAGGGAAAATTGTACTGCACATTCTGACCATATGCCTTATGCCTACTTTGGTAACTTGAGAGAGCAATGTCAGACACTTTATGGTCATTTTGAAAGGCATTTTACTTAAGCTAGGCAGGAGCAGACAACATGGTGGTTAGCATACAAACCAGAAAAAGGACAGCTCCACTGGTGGAAGGAAATGAACTGTGAGCACCACCAGTGGCACTGAAAACTAAATCAGTAACACGTTTTCAAGTGGTCTATGAAGATACAGTTTAACATCTAGAACACTTGTCCCCCTTTAAGTACAGAACCCTCCACATTTAACCAAAACCAGGGACAAACACAGGAACAACTGCTAAACATGAGAACTTGTACTTTAAGGCACACTGACTAACAAAATAATACAGTGTTTAACTCAAAGGTTCAGTTTTTTGGGAGGTTTATGGGCCACACAATTCCACGGATAAACTGTGACCAGGTTCCTCTCTGCCACAACAGCCTGAGGTACCTTCCAGTTCCTGTTCCTCAGGCACTGATACAGGTGGTCACAAGTCCCCTGTGAGTGGCAGCTCTGCAGGAGCTCGTGGATGATACCCATCCACTAGTATTTTTTTTGAGGAGTCTGGAACAAAGGTGGTTTGGCCTCTCCCATGGATGCAAGTGGGCCAGTGGAGCCAGGGTGTGATTGATCTTCCACTGTGAGCAGGATTTCACTTTTTTTTCCAGCTTTTGGTCCATATTAGGCCACCATCTAACCCTTAAGGGACTGGGCTAGGCCTCATGCAGTTCTTCCACAATGAATAACCACAGGATAGCACAACCACTATCATAGGCAACCCCCAAAGGAAACATTCATCTTAGTTCTGCTCTGTGTCTAGGATACAGCCTCAGTTCTTCAGTCTCTGGGGGCCAAATCCACAAGGGAAAACCCTTTATCTGAGACAAAAACAGATCCCAGTCTATCAACTGTCAGATCTACTTTTCTTGTAGCACATGACAGCCTGTCTAATATGTGGTGGCACAAATGTTACAGCAGGCATATCTGGTATTGCAGCAAGAGGCTCAGAACGTCTGCATTTGCATGTTTTTTACCTGCTCTGCAACTAATCTACTGACAGGCTGAGAGCGTGTTGTCTCCAAGCTGATTCCATGGGTGGCATGAAATGACTTGTGGTCTCTGCAGATGGTAAATGTGCACCCATAGAGATACTGATGAAAACATTTGACAGTAAATACAACAGCCAGACCTTCCTTATCTAGCTGCGAATAACCCTTTTCAGCCACTGTCAGAGATCATGAGGCAGAGGAAATAGGTTTTTCATTTCCATCCCATGTGAAAGCACTGCACCGATGTTGTAGGAGGAGGTGTTGCAGGCTGGGATAATCTCCTTGTCTGGATCAAAATGAACAAGCAGCCGAGCTGACGGAAGACACATTTTCACTCCTTCAAAAGTATTTTCCCGAACTGGTCTTCGTTTCTACTTCATTTCTACTTTGTTTCTTTGTGTAGTAGGAGGCATGCTGGGGACAGAACTGTCAAAAGGTCAGGTTCAAAAACTTCCCATAATAGTTTAACATGCTCGAAAAGAGTCGTAGGACTGTATCCTCCAACAGATAGAGGCCCGCTGCTGAAATTCTGTGCCCAAACTATGTTACATTTGGTGCCTAAAGCACATGCTTATCCCTGTGTTTGTGTGTCTGTCTGTGTGTGTGTGAGAGAGAGCGAGAACGAGAAGGAGGGAGAAGCAGCGGGTGTGTATCTGCAGGAGGGAGAGAGAACGTGTGTGAGAGTGAATAGAACAGAAGGATTATGAGCCTCAGGCAGGAAGCTTCAGATTCCAACCAAGTCTCTAAATGAATCTTTCTCCACTGTATTTATCTGCATTGAAACTTTACAAGGAGCAGAGAATCCAGTTGGTCGGAGACTGGACTAAAACACAAAAGAAATTCACGAGAAAAATCCTACTCAGCAGACAGTATTAATTTGCAGTCATTTCACATTTACTAACTCACAGTCCTGTAACTAACTTGATGTCAGCTTTACCTGGTGATCGTGCTTGCAAGCAACCAGATGTATGTTAGTCTGTCCTTTCCACCAAATATCATGGAGCAGATCCAGCAGCTGGTGGAACACGCAGTCCCATTTCTCCTGGCTCATCAGCTTGGTTGGGTCCAGTGTGTTTGCAGTGATGGAAAGATTACAATTTCAAAAGGATCTTTGTCGCCATGGTACTTCGAGGGTCGGCAAGATGTATCAAGATGCTTCCTCACATCTGCTATGAGCCCTGGAGTGCATCAATTTCTGACATCAGCCGGCTCTTTTCAGAGGATTTGGAGCCATTTTTCATGCCATTGTTTCCACATTTGGAGACACACTCAACTGTCTCTGTTGTGATATGCCCTCTTTTTACAGGTGTCACCTGACCTAGTCAGCTTATAAAGGGGGGTACATCACAGCTGCAGGTTTTACTGTAGCCATTCCAGCTCTTCCATACACGCTGGTGGCCATGGTGGAATGAGCACCTCGGACGAGGGATCTGAAGGCATCTCACCGGAATAGGTTCCTCTGACAGAACAGTTCTTCCTAGTAACAGAACTGACTTCTCATCCAGACTTTTTATTTATCACATTATATATCACATCTGTTATATATCTGTTTCTGTAATTGAATTAAGTACACTATTTGTTGTTGTCAGTGCTTGAAATGAGCCTTTTTGATCTTCTGGTAGCTGGACACTCTTATTTCTGAAGATTTGACCAAGTGAAAGTCACTAGCAGCCAAAGTAGCTTATTTTTAGGTCAAATAATGCTCATACGCAGAGTGTTCTCATTTAAATTTAATGTATGAAGAGCCCAGATGTCAAATCACTATATGTTCTGATAGCAAGTCATTTGCCAGTCTTTTCTTTAGAGGGATTTTTGGACCATCTTTTCAGGACACATTGAACATTTTTACTGCTTGGAGAAAGAAAATTCAGTCAAAACCACATATAATAGTACTTAATAGTCCTCCACCTATTTAGTCTTTCATTCCTATAACACTGTCAGAGCCATGATGGACAGGTTTTTAAGAAAAGGATCAAACTGATGCAATAGAACCAGAGGTATTTCTATTTCTGTTTTCTTTACACACATTCTCCTTCTGCTCTGTGGGTTGAGACAAGAAAGTCACAACCCACAGAGCAACTCAACCACCAACGGTTTGTTGGAGGATCCAGGTGGGTTATGATAGTGGATGCTAATGTAGCCTCAGACTTTCTTTGCATATGCAGTGCTAGATGCTAAGGCCTGTAAAACAAGCTTTGAGTAACATCGGTGGAGTTTTTCTTTATCCTTGACTTCCAAAGATGCAGACTATGAGACACGAAATCGCATCACTGATATTTTCTGATTCTCTCAGCACTCATTCCTCTACTATTTAAAATCATTTCAAAGTGTTTAGTCCAGTGTCTGTCTTTCTTTTGACTGCTGACATTAATTAAAATACCTTAATAGACTATCTATTCTACAGACATCAGCTTTGACCTGAGGATTCAACCACTTCAGGCTGAATTTTGCTGTTTGTTGGTGCACTCTGCTGCTACCAGGGAGTCTGGCTGGTTCAACCCTGTGCAGTAGTCTTCCATGAGTCTAATAGCCTGACATGCTGGATAGCAGCGACATGAAGCATCAGACAAGCACTACACAAGTGATGACATCAGTTAAAGCGTAAGATGAGAGGAAATAGGAAACACATTACCTATACAGGGAAGAGGGAATAATATTACTGTGCTGATGAGGCCTAAGTAACCATGGTGACATGTTTCTGCAATACCAAGGCTCCACAGTCCCTGTACCTCTCCCTGGATGTAAACGTATAACTTTATCATTGAACACAAAGTTCTACTGAATACATTCTAGCTGAATACATTGTGTGTATTCTTAATGTTCAATGCATGTTGAATGCATTTACTTTCTCATACATATGTTTTTTTGTTTTTTTTTTGCTCATTACCGATTGTCAATCAGCTGAATAGAATGAAACAAACAAAAACTTGTGAAAACATTGCTCCATAGCTCTGGCGTTGTTCAAAAACTCCACAGTGTACCTTTAATTTACAGTTTGGAAATGTATGACCATTCCATGAAGCATCCTTAGTATTCAAGTGTAATGTTGCCAAGAACCAAAAGCATGGATATTAACATGGAGGAAGCCATGCTGTGTTCCACTGTCAGTTAGATAGACCAATGTTTGTCTCCCCTAAAGAGGAGCATCCCCCTGATACGTCCTCACTTCAGTTTTACCCAGCCAGCTGGTATATGATTGTATGATACAGACATGTGGTTACTCGCTCTGCTGCATGGTTTAGTCTGTGTACTAACTTTGCAATACACTGCTACTTGACCGATGACCAATGACCCATTAGGAGCTTTAGTGGTGGCCTTATTATAGACAGAACATTCTAAGAACCTTTTATTAATGTTTACTAATAATAAACATTTATTTTTGCACTTTAATAAATCCCAGCGAATGGCGTTTTTTTTCTTTTTTCTCCACCATGCTGCCCAACTTTTGGTTTGAAAGGGAGGCAAGTAGAGGCCACCTGACCTGTTTTATTCAGACTTTGTTTTTTGTTACATGGCAGTGCTTGGTTGGATTGGAACCGATGAACAGTTAAATGCCAATAGATTCTCTATATGCTGTGCTCCACTGTTTCCACCAGACACACCTATAAACATTACTGTCTTATAAATGTTCCCCTAGCCAGTGGCTGCAGCCTGTTCTTTACTGAACAATCTCCTGTTCAGTGCAGCTGTTCCTGACGACATGCCCTCACTCTAAAATATACACCAAACCCTGAAAACTTTGCTCCGGGCAAGAGTCCAAACTATTTGAAATGCACTTAAATTGGTTTGTGGCTCAGCTGGGTTTAGGGTTAGCTGGCTTCTACTGCAATATGTATACTGTATATATATTTGTGTTTCACTGGGGCTTTTTCAGCATCTTGTCATTGCCTTGTTTTTGACCAGCTCCTCCACAGAAAATACAATGGAATATAAGATTGTCTGCAAACGTCTGTGCCTCGGTCTCCTTTATAACAAAGCGAACAGAACAGGAATCGAAATTGAGAATCAGTGGTGAGCAGTCAATAAAGACACTCATGTGGTGCCACCCCAGCTGCAAAGCTTCACTGTGATTCAGCAAACTTAATAAATTATGATTAAATATTTGAAAAGAGCAAATTAATTTTTTCTTACTTTTTAAGCTTTAATATCAAAGTGAATAAAATTATACAAAATTAAATTAAGTGAAAATTGACAAAATTTTGTCTTCTTTTTAATTAATTTTTTTTTCCTCTAAGGGGCACACTCTGTGATTAGCATAGTAGCAGCCATTTCCAGTTCCACTGGTCCAGTCCAGCAGATGGCAAGAGTGCAACAAAAAAAAAAAGGATCAGCCAATAGATAGTGAGTAACATCATCAGTGAGATCTGTGTGCAGGGTGTGGGGTAATAAATGACCTAAAATGACTGACAGCTTATGAGGACATGAACATCAAAAGATGTTTTTGTGCCCAAAACTGCACAAATCATAAAATTAAAGAGTGGAAAATGTTCATTATCTAAAGAAGAAGTCAGTGCTCTGGATTGTGGTAATCTGTAACAGCTCATAGAGGAACATTACTGACTTTGGATGGAAAATGAGCCAGGTTGTTGTGCCTTTAATTTTCCAGAAACTTAACAGGTGCACAGAGTTTCCATGATCCTGTGTGGCTGCTCAGTAATACTGATTAAACCCTGTTCTGACACAGTTTGTCAGGTGTGAAGCTCTGCTTGTTTACAATGCAGTCATCCAACATGGGTTTTTGCATTAATGTAATGCATCTGGTGTACTGTATAACCAGTGCCTGGTATATTTTGAGGGAAGATTTTTATTCATGCTAATGTTACAAATATAATAACCAGAATGAACAAGTCAGTGGCTTCAACTAGTGCAGCAGCAAACATCATGACAACCTGTTTAACCTGTGCTGTCAGTTGATGTTTTTGGAAACACACAGGTCAGCTCTCTACCTGTGGAGCCCGCTCTTTGTGTCGAAACTTGTTTAGCATTATCAGTCATACAAGCTGACATTTCTCATTGGAATATGTGTCATGTTAGCTTTCAATTCCAAATCACATTTTTTCTACACACAGTCCTCTACGTTAGGTACAACATTCAAACTTAAAATCTCTTTACCTTGTGGAAAGCAACACCAATCACAGTGCAAAAGTGTATTTACCATGTGGTAACACCCACTTCACACAGGTTTAAACACTAGGCTTAATTGTTCAGTTCAGAAATCAGCGCTTTAGCTCGATGTAAAGGCCACAGTGAGCTCTGCTGTGTTGCAGGAAAATGGAGGTCAGTGGTGAAGCAAGAGCAAGAATGAGGAGGAAAAGGATGAGGACGAGGAAGGACAGTTGTCTCAGATGAAATCAGGGCCACATTAGTTGACCATGTACTCAACCATGGATTCAATATGATGGACGCTGCACAGAGAGAGAGAGTTCAGCCCAACCTGAGCCGCTACATACTGGTAAGTATGAAATAAAAATGATATATTTTTTAATCTTCTGTAAAACTGACTGTTTTTTTTTGTTACTGTATTGCATAAGTGTTGTTTATATATTTGAGTAGATATATATTTCTAACAATCTTTACAACATGCTGCAGCGTAGCACTGAAAATGCAAAAGGTATAAACCTACTGATTAGATATTCATAGTTTTGTGTTGAGCACATCAGTGTGTTGTTGGTTGGTAGAAGGATCTGTTCATATGGTGGTTTTGTGTTTAGAGTTTTGAGGAAATGAACCAGAGATTCAGAAAACATATGTTATTATCAACAGTTGGTAGGTGGAAGGTGTGATTTGTAGCATCAAATTCACAGGGAACTGTCGCTGTTTTCTCAGCTCTACAGAGCGTCACTGGCTTTGAAGTGTCAACCTCATTTTCAGTTGCAGCAGGAAGCGGTTCTCTGCGAATACTTTAACATCAACTTTCAACTTTAACATGATCATCGCAAAAGGCAGGTGAGACACAGTACTTACCATAAATAAATATTAAGAATAGAAATCTGAAAAACATTGTTACATCCAACCATCTGTCCATCAGAGGTTAAAACATTCCCATCACCACCCACCAGCTGCCATACATAAGACTGATCATTAGCTGAGTCATGACCATTTACAGTGACAGTCTTATGGTGTCAGCTCTCACCCTCCATTCATATAGAGAGATCTTAAATGCTATTATGTGCTTAGCAGCTAGTCGCTAACTTTGTCTGCCATTTGGTGTTGGGTAGTGTAGTGTTGGCTAGTGTACAATAGATTTGTCACAGCTTTAAAGCTGAACAACAGCTTATAATGATGTCGATGGGAGGGGTTGGGGAAACTGCAAAGTTGTGGGCCATGAAACCAAGACAAAGTAATAGAAATACCTGTGGATTCAATGACATTTTACAGTTACAAAGCCAAAAGTCTTTTTTTTTTTCCATATCAGACACCAACTTGTTGCAGACGAGATCATGTGGCTTGGTCTGGCTTTACTTCCTCAAGAACATTATGAAGGTCACTGAGTGATGAGTGTTGATTATCATGATGAGATGCTGATTATGGAGTGGACTCCCCTCAGGGTTTAGAGATAGCCTGCTGCAAATTGGTCTGGGTCAGTGCTGATGATAAGAAAAAAAGGAATTCCCTCTGAGATCTCCAGTTTTAGAAAAAAAAATTACTGCTAAAAGCTAAAAAGGCGGGGAACATGGTTAATAAGGCCTTGCCATATTAATAATTTGAACTGCTGTTGATAAAACTGTCTCAGCATCCAAAAAGGTGATCACTCCTGAAAAAACACACAAGACTAAAGTCACTTTGAGCCCAGAATGAGTTTGAGAAAGAATATTTGAATGTGCAGATATGGATACTTCATTTTCCTCTGGATTTTAACCACATTCACTGCACAACAACAGGCAAACAAACAAACAAGCAAAAAAAAAAAAATCACAAAAAATAATACCCTCAAGACATGGAACACATTGACAATAACAGACTGATCCCTTCAGATGTTTGCTCGAAGGTCTGTCATTGAAGGACTGAAAACCACAATATGCAGCACTTCACCTTGAGGCGCTCTTCACTCATCCTTCTGAGGTACCTGGCAGATATAAAGCCCTGTGCAGATGTTAAAGAAGCAAACAGCACATTTCAAGCAATCTGTTGTAAAAAATTAACCAAGTTGATGTTTGGGAGCAGACCTTGCTGCAGGTGTGCAGCAACATTCAGCCCATTTTACCTCTCAACTCAGAAGACGTAAAAAAATAAAATGGTGTACAGTATTAGTATGTGTGATAGCAACAGAGATGCACAGAAAGGTGGTTTAAAGGTTGTGTGCCAACCTATTGCTTATAGAGTAGGCAATAAGCTTCTATATATAGGCTACTTGCTTTTAACTTACAAGCGCATGAAAGTGCATGATATTAAGCACGTAAAGAATGTGTGCAGTAAATCAGGGTGTGAAGTAAGGTCAGCAGCGCACTCAACAAATAACACCAACCATTTGAAGACAGGCTAATGGTGCCCCTACTGCTTTATCCACACTTACTTTTTTGTTTTTACAGAGCATTTTAGTGTCTTTCAGCTCATTGTTTTGTATTTATGACCCACAGTTTTGAGAACTTTTGGTATGATCTCATCGCTCCCATCAATGTAATTTCCTGAAAGACTTCAGCAATTTAGTAGAACTCTCTGCTTAAGAGCTCAGTCCAGTTTTAGCAGTGTTGGTCTGTCAGTCCAACACTTTGGTTCAGTCTGAATTATCTCAACTACTATTGTATGCAATGAAATGTTGGACAGACATAGAAGATTGACTGTGACATTGTGATCCCCAGAGTGTTCAGCCTGCACATCTGCAAAGTTGACATTTTTAGCAAAACATCTCCTGAGCAATTGAATAATAACGTTGGTGATACCTTGAATTTTAATGTAGTAGTGTCATCAGGTTCACATTTTTACACATTCATATTTCACATTTGTACTTTGGTTCATTATCAAGGCCCTGAAAAGCTAACGACCTTCCTGTTAGCCTCAGCTTTGTGTTTAGTGCTATTTATCATATATTAGCATACCAACAAGGTAACCAAGACAGTGACCATGGGGAATACTATACCTGCTAAACATCATGTTAGCATTGTCATTGTGAGCATGTTAGCATTTAACTCAAAGCTGTAGCTAAATACAGCCTCACAGAGCTGCTAGCATGGCTGTGGACTCTTTGTGTTATTGAGGTTTGGTGAGGGAGTAGACCACCAGCATGCGAGTGCTAATGGTACCACATACTGCACATCCAATAGTCATTGCCTTTTCTGATGACTTTAGTCTATTCTGGATGTATATTTGGTTGTTTCCAACTGACTTTGTTCTTGCTCAAACTTCCCTGCACTTGACGACCAGAAACTTTTGATTGAATTTCAGAAGTGAGAGCAGTGTGAAGAGCAGATGCCATTTCTGATATTTCTCCTTGTGAATCGAGTTTTAACTTGTAATAGAGTAGGATTTCATAGTCATGAGACGACTTACTTTGAAGCTGAGCTATTCAAACACCTGAGGAAAGTAAACAACACAGGCCCCAGATCTGAGTCCAGTTTGATTTCCATCCTACAGAGAAATGTTTTGCATGTGCTGTGCACACAGACACTCAATACATTCTGATTTCCAGAGCAAATTATAATCATGTTTTTTTTTTTTTTTAAAGGCTTTAGCAAGCATTCTCTACCACTTACTTTCCATTATGGTTGAGGATATGGGAACACAGGACTCCTGCTTTGAGTTCTTACTTTCCATTATGGTTGAGGATATGGGAACATAGGACTCCTGCTCTGAGTTCTTACTTTCCATTATGGTTGAGGATATGGGAACACAGGACTCCTGCTTTGAGTTCAGTAAAGCCACTGAGTTTGAGCATCTGGTTTTTGGCGTGTAAATGATACTACACTTATAGTCACAGTAATGAATTTAAACCATTTATAATGAAGTCAGAAACAAGAAATATTCTGATTTTGTGGTGAATTGTAAAAAGTGGCAGCCACTAAGTTATACAATTGACCTGTGACAGCAAACATCAATGAGAAGATATTTAAAGAAACCAGAGCTGGAGGAGGGAGAAGTGCATGAAACAAGTGAGGATTGGGCTTTCTTCAATAAAGCTGAAACAGCAGAGGACAAACAGCATTTAAACATGGCTCTGGTCAATGACCAGGTCTCATTTAAACAACCTTACTTTATTGTCTTTGGAGTGTGAGCTGGCAGGTTCATTGGATTACAATTAAGTCATTTCTACATTCAACTCTAAGCCATGCTGCCTGCACCCTGTGATGTAAGCTGGCACTATCTCCCCTACACATGAATGACAGTAAATACCATGGTCATTAATATGCGGTCACTGAAAGCTCACTGGAGTCTAAAGATTGTTGTGTTGTTTGTGTTAATGTGTTTGTTAATGAAAATATTGAATATACAAACTGTCGGCTTCGTATTTATAGCCGTTTAATTGTTTTCCGCTCGTAGGTGTATGTGAGATTGGATGGTGTGGTCATTTTTTTTTTTTTTTTTTTTAAGGTCTGGTTGGTTTTCCTTTGGCATTGTTATTTAGGTCTCTATATCACAGCTGGTATTTTTTACTCTTAAGGCTTATCTCAGGTACGCCTGCCAAGTGCATGTTCAAGCCCTTCATTTAAAGCCTGTGTTCATGAAAAAGAACTATTTTAGTTTCTCTAGTTGTTTTTTGTATCGCCTTAGTAGATTTTGACACAGCGGGATGATCATAGAAAATGCAGACTTTGAAAAACAAAACTAAATATCCATTTTTTTTTCTTCACAAATGTTTTTCTCTGCCTACGCCACCTGGTCACTCTTCTCTCTGGCTCATTCACCACTTAATGTCAGGGGAAGATGTGAATGAAGAAATTACCTGCAGTACATTCCAGGTCTTTTCACATAAATCCTTCAACAGCAGAACTTAAAAGCACCCGTTGTCACCCATCATACAGCTCAGTGGGAAGCTTGTGTGGTTTATGGTTATGCACCTGCTGATATGTGTCAGAAGAGATGAAGTTTAAAAAAAAAGCATCCTCAAAGACTGAGAGGACTTTTCATGTTACATATCAGGGCTTGAATACATAGCTTTTGGATATATTCCCATTACTAGTATACATAATAACAGTCATCGTCCTGTCACAGACTTTGATCTTCAAGCTGAAAATCACCTGTATGCTTTCCTTAAATACTGCTAGAAAATGTGTTGATGCATCAAGCATGAAGACACAACAATTTTAGGATTTATGAATGATTTTTCAAGCAATGAAAAAATGACAAAAACTGATCGTTGTGTACTAAACTGTGTTTACATATATCAGCTGTTGTAATCCAATACACTTGCACTACAATGAATTTTGCTTTAATGAAGCTTTAAATAATTAGTTAACATTGACGCAGGAACACCTGTAGTGTACATGCAATCATCCAATCGGCCAATCATGTGGCAGCAGTGCAGTGCATAAAATCATGCAGATACAGGTCAGGAGCTTCAGTTAATGTTCACATCAA
>JBBMJY010000006.1:2681304-2708220 GCA_037833715.1 Toxotes lorentzi
CACACCATCACACCACCACCACCAGCCTGGACTGTGGACACAAGGCAGGTTGGGTCCATGGATTCATGCTGTTGATGCCAAATTCTGACCCTACCATCTGCAACCTCAGCAGAAATCCAGATCCATTAGACCAGACTACATTTTTTCACTCTTCATCTGTCCAGTGTTGGTGAACCTGTGTCCACTGCAGCCTCAGATCTCTGTTCTTGGCTTTCAGGACTAGAACCTGATGTGGTCTCTGCTGTTGTAGTCCATCCACCTCAGGATCTGATGTGCTTTTCATTCTGAGATGCTTTTCTGCTCATCACTGTTGTAAAGAGTGGTTATCTGAATTAAAGCAGCCTTTCTATCAGCTGGAAACAGTCTCCTCTGACCTCCCCCATCAATAAGGCTTTTCCGTCCTCAGAGCTGCTGCCTTCACACTGTCACTTCACACTAAGGATTACGAGATGCACCAGAGAAGGCTGTGTGGTGTTTTTCGAGATCACAGCCTTGATATTATACGGAAAAACCAAACAGAAATACGTCACAGATGACTGCGATGGCTGGGCCAAGTGTAGAATCAATTGTTTCAGCAAGGTTAAGATTCTCCTAAAAGACTGTGGGACTGAGCATTAGTCAAAGATAAGACAATAGAGAGCTGTCTTCTTTCCATCAGGACCTTCAGAAGCCTTCACGCTGTCACTTTACACTAGGGATTACATGACATTTACAGCCACAGTGGATCAGCTGCTCCCACTTGTGTTTACCAGGGATTACAGACACATTGTCAGCCAAACAAGCAGAAACATGGCCTATTTTAAGATCATTGTCATTGAAAATTCCACTGATGTGTGTTGCAGTAGCCTCACTTGTCTGGTTGTCATCTTCATAAACATGCAAAAAACCTGTTTAATTCTCTCAGCTGGTGAAAAGTAAAGGTAGGTGGACCATATTTTCATCTCCTTTGTCACGTGTCAGATCCAATAGAAAATAATGGGATGGTTTGTAAATGTTTTAGTACCACTTCCTGTGCCTTGTGGTCTTGAACACGCTGTGATGCTGCTGCCACAAGAGATTTTCTTTGCAAGTCAAGAGGTGGGAAGGATGTTTGGGAGCATCTTGTCTGCATTTCCAGGCACTGCAGATACAAAGAGTGAAATGAAAATGGTGAACTTGTCCTACATCATAAGCAAGAACTGGTGTTTCTGGAGGTGATATACATTAACAGTTTATTTGGTTGTCTGAATGACTTTAGACCACAGCTTGATTCAGTATGTGATGCTCGTGGTGCAAATCGGGGTCATTTAATCGCATGTTAGCATGTGTGTATTCATGTTAGCTTGAAATTAATTAGATAGAAATTAGCTTGTTTTGGGGAATAAAGTTCTGTTCATCCACATGTACAGTGATGTTAATGCAAACATGTGGAATCCCTGTGCAAATTACATACTGTTTTGATTTTTAAAGTGAAAAATAGCAAATACATTCCAGGTAACAGACATTAAACAATTTCAAATGTTAATGCACTGTGAGTTTTTTCTTCATGGATGTAAAATGCACAGTGGAACAGTGCACCTCCTCTCCTGTGTCTGCTACAGTCCTATTAACAGTCCCGCAGCTCCTGTGCAGTCATGCAGAGGTTTGGCTTTGCCTTTCAGCCCAGAAGACATGTTTTACCTAAAAGTTTTCTTACGCTTCCAGATCTTGTCTTGACTTCCACAGTTGCCCCGAATTGCCATTTCTTGATGACATTTTGGACAGCAGAAGTTTCAAGCTGGAAGTGCTTTGATATTTTTTTTTACAGCCTCCCCTGCTTTGTAGGCATCTGTTGGCTTTAATTTTCGATCCTCAGTCAGTTGCCAGAGGAGTCCATTGTTGTTGAGTGTTACCACAAGGTTTGAGGATTTATCACGCTGTGGAATTCTCATCATCCCACAATCTTTATGCTATGCTAAGCTAACTGGTTGAAGGGTGTTGCTTCATAGTTACTGTACAGACATGAGTGTGATAACTAATTCTTGTTTTCCTCATCATTTCTTGTTTCACCTAACATATTTGTTACGTCCTTTGTAATCTAGGATCTGCACACCCATCACAATTTCCCAGAGCCAAAGATACTGAATTTCCATTAGGTGTTACAAAACAGACAAGAGTGACAAGTCCACACCTTTAAGGTGGTATTTTTGCTTGATTAATGGCTTTTAAAGACAATTAATGACAATCAATTAATTATTACGATTATTGATTCCATTTTGTTGATAAATTAATCGCTGAAGAAAGCTGTTGTGTCTGTTCTACTGCCAACAATTCTTGATTTCATTTCAACCTCAGAGCAAAGTGACAACAGGCACTAACTCAGGTCCTGAAATCATGTCAGGATTCATTAAAACAATTTTTTTCCAGCCAAAATCCACATTACTCACATTCAACAGACGAAAAAAAAGGGAAAATGTGTCTTATTCTTTGTGGGTTTGAACTGGATATGCAGGAGGAAGAAAACATTTACAAAGCCTCTCTCAACCCATTTGAAGGAGGATGAAGATAACTGAAACTGAAAAGGGAGTGAAACTGATCCACAATTTGGGAACACGTGAAACATTCTCTTTGTAAACAGAGTAGGAGAAAATAGTGGATTTCACATTCCCTCTTCAGTCATTTGAAACACAACTATTTACTGTTTATTAGAAATCCACTTTGCAAGGCAGAATTGAATAAATAACTGATTTCTGCCAAATAACACTGGCTCTGCAGAGTTTATGACCCTGTACAGAGTGAAGGAAAGCAAAGAATAAGTTTGAGGTTTTTTAGTTTAGAATAGCTCTCAGAAGCTCGGCTATTGTGAGCCAACATTTCTCAAAGTGAAGTTTGAGAAATGGACCCAATTTGTTTTATAGAATATAATGAAAATGTATCTGCTCTGGTGCTATGCCTGGTATTCTGAAGATCAGCTTGCATAAAGGCTGAAATTCCTATAGCTGTAATACTAACAGAGCTGTCACTGAAGGCTGCAATAGGCTTTTTGTCCGGAGCAGAAATCCCTTTAGGTCTTGCCACCGTAAATCATATGCTCTTCATGACAGCGTTTCTGTGCAAGGACTGTTAAACTTGGTGTGAAATGAGCTGTAGAATCTGAGGTATCTCACCATGAGAGACTAAAGGCCAATGTATACACACTGCCCATAATAGGTTTGTCATGGGAAATGCTCTGTTGTGGCTTCTTATCGCTGACTGCCATTAGCACATGTATTCTGCCAGGAGAAATTCAGTGAAAAGCAGCTTAAAAGACTGACAGTTGCAAAGAGCAGACTTTGTCATATGAAAATCAAGATTTATTTTTATGAACATAATTCAGACAGGGTATGAGCTGTAGTCTTTATTCCACTGTGGCCATTTATAGCCCTTTCCACAGGAGATGTCAGCAAAAATATGATGAAACACTGAAACTCTGTCAAAGCTTCTGATCCCATTTTTATTTCATATTCACAGAGATTTAGTGTAATCTTTTATCAGTTCATGAACTGTGGGCATTATGAACTAATTCCAATTTCTCTGAAAACTACAAGGCCTTGAATTAACTTTGATAACAATATATATTTTTTTAAATACTCAGAACTGTAATTAGGTCATTTTGAGTTACTGGTACTAAGGTGGTCATGTCAGGTCATGAATCCAGTTTTGGTGAGCCTGTTCCTTCTGCGGCCTCAGATTTCTGTTCTTGACGTGGTCTCTGCTGTTGTAGTCCATCCACCTCCAGGTTGAACATGCTGTTCATTCTGAGAGCTTCTCTGTTCACCACAGTTGTACAGAGTGGTTACCTGAGTTAGTGTAACCTTTCTGTCAGATCCTACCAGTCTGACCATTCTCCTCTGACCTCTCTCATCAACAAGGTGTTTCTGTCCTCAGAGCTGCTGCTTCACTGGATGGTTTTTGTTTTTGGCTCCATTCTGATTTAAACTCTAGAGACTGTTTGTGAAAATCTCAGGAAATCAGCAGCTTCAGAAATTGCCACACCACAGGTGAGATCACCTGAGATCACATTTTTTTCACATTCTGATGTTTGATTTAAACATGAGCGCTCCTGACCTGTATCTGCATGATTTTATGCACTGTGCTGCTGCCACATGATTGGCTGATTGGATAATTGGATGATTGCATGAACAAGCAGGTGTATAGGCATTTCAAATAAAGTACTTGGTGAGCTGCCTTTTTCCAGCCTGTTAGAAAAGACCATGTTTTATGCAGCAAAACCAAGTTACAGCTGGAGATTGGTCATATGAGTACAAACTTTTGTATGTGTTGTGAAGTCTAGGCCTGTTAAAAGACTCCTGGTGGTGGACTGTGTTTATATCAGCAAGGATTGGTGCATGAATGCTGTGGTTGTGTCTAAACCCTGTCATCTACTAGTGGAGTTTATGATTGTGAAGTTGTTATTGTAACAGTCTACCTGCCCCCTACTAATACTAACACGACAGAGACACTATGAGAGCTGTACAGCAGCGTCAGCCACCAACAAAGAGAACACCACAACAGATTTTTTCCACCAGCAAGTTTTTTTCAACGTTGCAACAGGAGGAGAAAATACACTGGACCTTTGTTACACAAACACAAAAATGCATACAAAGCATTCCTCCACCCCCACCTTGGTCATTCAGACCACATATCTGTCAAGTTAATCCCAACATACAAACCACTCCTCAAACAGACTGAGATCTGGCCAAAGGGGGGGCTGTTTCGCAAGCACTGACTGGAACATGTTCAAAGCTTCCTGTGAGGACCGCACTGATTTTTGAAGAAATACACAGAGACTGTGACAGCCTACATCAGCATGTGCACCGATGACATCACAGTGGCTAAAACATCGCCTCACGGGCAAACCAGAAGCTCGGGCCGACAGCAGAGGCCTGGATGTTGCTGAGGATCCGCGATGCTGCATTTCAGATCCGGGGAGAAGGCAGCCTGCAAAACGGCAAGAGCTGACATGTCACATGGCATCAGAGAACCAAAACAGAATTATGCACAGAGAGTCAGCAGCCACTTTGCTGTCAGCAGGGACACATGGCGCTTGTAGAACAGTATCCAGGACATCACTGACTATAAAGCTCCACCACAGACTCCACAGTGTGCTGAACATCTTCGATTCACAGTCTGTAATAATTTAATAATGTGCAGGCAATGAAAACCATCTCTCCTCCCTCCAGTCAACCACCATCATCCCAGTGCCTCAGAAGCCTCCTGTGTGCTGTCTGAATGATTATAGCCCCATAGCACACTCACATTATGAAGTGCTTCAAGAAGCTAGTCCTGCAGCCCAGAGTCCAGCTTCCCCATCACACTTGGCCCCCTACTGTTTGCTTACTGCTCCAACCCCTTCACTGAAGGCACTGTAACACCTGTCCCCCACCCAGCCCTGTCCCTCCTGGAGAAAAACAACACTTAAGACAGGATGCTTTTGTTGACTTTAGTTCAGCTTTCAACAAAATGACACCTGAATGTGAAACTGAACCAACTTGGCCTAAACACCTCCCTCTGCGACTGGGTCCTGGACTTCCTCACTGGTGCGCCACAGTCAGTTTAGATTGACAGCTACACCTTCGGCACCACCACACTGAGCACTGGCATTCCCTCCCCAGAGCTGCGTGCTCAGCTCACTCTTGTTCAGGCTGCTCACCTGTGACTGCAGCATGGATGTGGACCTACTAGCAGAGTGGTGTAAAACCAAAACCGAAGGTTATCATTGACTTCAGAAGAACGTGTGATGACCACACACCTCTGATGGTACCATGGTGGAAAGAGTCAGCAGCACCAAGTTACTGGGAGTGCAGATCACAGAGGACCTCTCCTGGACCTCACATGTGACACTGCTCTCCAAGAAAGCACAGCAGCGTCTCCACTTCCTGTGTAGACCGAAGAAGATGAGCCTCCCTCCACCCGTCCTACACACCACGTCCTACAGAGGCTCCACTGAGGGAATCCTGACCACCTGTGTTACACCTGCAGTTTCCCTGAAGATTGGACAAGCATTTGGATATTTATTGTTGTGTGTGGCTGTGAGAAACAGGTGCACACATATGCAGGTCACTAGATGGCAAGACATACTCACAGGATCTATACCTACAAGAATTTAAACAAATAAGACATGTCAAAGTTCAGCATCTGGACCCACAGCAACAGAAAGTAACATTTTAACAGTGAGAAATTGCCAGTCTTTGCTGTATTTTGTGTTGAGTAGTGCATATTATGCCCAATTTAAATGATTAAATTACCTAAGAAAAATGACTTTTAGAAGATACTAAATAGAATCAGTATGTCTCTGTTTTACAGAGACACAGGTGCTACAAAAACAAAGTCTGTTATCGTCTTGTGGGATCCATCGGGGGGTTTTAATTGATAATTTTTTTCCACTTTATTTTTCACTTCTTCCAGTGTTGATCTCAGCATCACCAGATGGTGGCAGCAGTGCTCCACAGTACCCCCCCCCTCCTCTCTTTGTTATGCTGTGACCCTTATCTGGGACAGGGTGACATTAAGAGAAGCAGCTAAAGGTTAAATACTTTTCCCTAAAGGTGCTCCACACAGTCCCTCACCATGTAGTAAAATCCTTCGCACAAGAAGCTGCAATCTGCAGCTCGCAGGTTCCCATTAAAAAAAAAAATACCAGAACGGCTGGACTGCTGCAATTCAGCTTTAGGGCTGTATGCTAATCACCTGGCTCAGACTTGTGTAATTATTGTGCAAGCGATGTTGAATGTAGAAAGATGGGATGTGTTTTTTGGGGAGGGGGCTGGGGGCGGGGGGGTGGGGTTTAAGGCTTTGGAGCACAGCATGAGAGCTCATTTCTCAGGATGCTTCCTGACACCTCAATCTTCCATGTTCACAGCTGTGTAACACAAACCCCCTCATGCTAATTAAAAAAAGAGACATCATGTGCACAGCATCTCACTGTCTACACATCTACTGTTAATATGAATAAGTCTGCCAAAACATTTGCAGCTGGTTTGGGTCAGCCGCTTTTTATCTGTGAGAATGAAACACCGATGCAGTCAGCCACTGGGGAATATCTCCCACTGAGTTAAAAATAAAAGGGTTAGAATTTAGATGGATGATTCTGACTCAAAAATGACAACATGCTATTATATGTGGCTGTGAAAATGTGAAGGATCATTTGAATGTACTGGTGTGTGTTCTTATGGATGCCAGTTCTACATTTGTAAGGACACTGATGGTTTTATTGGTTCGTAAGGGGACCAGGGAGTGTGATGAGCAGATCAGAAATTTGTGGTGCATGCAGCTTCTCGTCTCTGTCTTTCTTTTCCTCAGTCGCACACACGGAGTGAAAGTGAAAAATAACATCAAGTACTACTATCACATGTGCATCAAGTAAGTAAAAAAGCCAATAAAAACAACTTCCCAAATACATGTTAAACAAGCAAAACTTTTTAGAACATAATTGGCAATTAAAAAAAAAAACCCAAAGAGTATCAATAAAATAATGGACAGTTAAAGAGTATGGATAAGGGTAGTAGAATTGATAAAATCCTAACCATACCCATCCCTAGTTTTGTCATTATCATCTCAGAGCACACAACATTTGTTGAGCTGGCTCTGATTTTAGTTTTCACTGGCTACAGTAAAATAGCAGGTCAAAACAGTTGCTGCTGATGAACGTTCTTTCCATGACTAATGTGGTACTGGTTTCCAGTTGGATAAAATCTCCTAATTAATTCCATTTCCTCTGCATCTAAAGCATGCTGTATGTTATTTCTGTTAAAAAGGTATCTGTAGAGCTTACTTCAAATCATATGGACTTTCATACATACATGAAGATATGAGTTTCAGAATGAGTAGTGTTCATACAGTTTAGAACAAGTGGTAAATATCAGATTAAGCTAACTGATGCTATTTATTGTGGCATCTGAAGGGGGACATGTAGTAGAGTGGTGCTATATTGCCATACAGAACCAGGTGCTGCATTCCAAAATGGTGCACACACTACATCTCCCAGAACGCCTCCCCACTCTGACAGGTGTGCTTAAGCCACCTAATAGCAGCCGGCCTGGGGGACTTGAGGAAAGAACAAAGGGAGCAGAGGAACATGGGCTCAACAGAGCTTTGGGACTATGGACTTTGAAGAGACACGTGCAGGAAAGTAGTCTTTACAGCTCAGACCTGTTCAAGTGACAAGAGGCACCGTTAAAAGGAGCCAACAGCCACGGTTTGTGGACTCTCTTACATGTTGCAGCTTTGTCTCCTGCGGGTCAGGCTCAGCACCTGTAGGCCACCCAGTAAGTGACTGACAGCTTGTGCCTGGAAAACATTTGTAACCTCTGTTGCTGCGTTTGTAGTGTTGCCCAGTGTCTCTCCAGAAACAGCTTCAACGGTGAATAAACAATGGTTTGATAAATTAAATATTGTTTGTTGCTAATATTATTAATTTTTCCATTCAATTTTCAATTCAATTTTATTTATATGGTGCCTTCCACAATCAAAATTGTCTCAAAGTGCTTTACAGAGACCCAGAGTCTGACAATGGACGTGTGTGATCCTCCTCTGAGTATCTAACGTTAGCATCCAGCCTGTTTCTACTGTAACATTAGAGCCTGCAGGAAACAAACCGGCTCTACAGGTTTTTATGTCAGTGACAGTGATGCATCTTTTATATTTTCAGTAATCAGCCTACATCAATGACTACATGTTCTGACAGGATAACCTTACAATGAACACATCACCCCTACTATACAAACAAAATGTTAGGCAATACCTTCACCAGTATTTATCTACTGCAGTGAGGTACTTTGGATATGTGGCATAGTTGTATGTATTAAGGACCTGAAAGCTTCAGTGAACTGATGATGGAAACTCTTTTTTTGTTGTTGTAGAACAGAAGAAGATGTCCAGCTGAACAGACTCCTTGATCTTGTCAAAAGAAGCAGGTAACACTGTTGATCTGACACAGAAAACCTGCTACAGTCACAATATATAGTCCGGTAGACTGATGGATCACTACTTCAGAATTTCTGTTGATAAGAAATCTGAAGAATTTTAGTCAGCAAGTTAGAAAACAAAAGAATACAAAACGGGTGATAAGAGTTATTTGAGAGCTTAAGAAAATGACAAGACCTTGTTGTTACCTCATGTAATTGTAAGCTCAACCTTCTCAGTTGTTCAGTGAGCTGTCACTTACTCTGAGTAAAACACATGAGCCATCAAAATAATACCATGCATCTCCTACTACAGATAACTTTTTTTTTTTTTTTTAATAAAATGAGGCAAGGCAGGTTCATTTGTTTGGCAACAAGGAGATTCTGGGAGACTTGTATAGGACAGAAAAGCTGTGTGAGAGAAATCACTTAATTGGTCATCAACCTGTCCTTGAAGGTAGGTCACAGCAGTGTCACATCACTGAACCCCACCAGACTCTGATTTTGCAAGTTGTATAGATTAAAGGTCCACTGCAGTCGATCTCACATTATTCTAAGTTTGTCTTAAAAACAGTGCTGTTCAAAAGCAATACATATATTTAATAATGAGACAGTGTTAAAATCTGTTCATTGTACTGAACTGGTGACAGAACAACAAACAACCTGACCAAGTTAAAAATCATTATACAGTGTGGAAATGTGCTTTGTGTTTACAGGAACAGGCTAGATGCTAATGCTGGGTGACTCCTAACACTAAGGATCACTCACATCCATTTTAATAATTTTAGCAGTGAACAGGATACTTAATTGATAAAACCCCTCACCATTGAGATTGTTTCAGGAGAAACACTGGGCAATGCTGCTTTGTTTATTTGCTAAAATTAGCTTGTGTTAGCAGTCTCTAGCTAGTGCTACAACATCACAGCTCCTCTTTAGCAATGTTACCGTGCTGACAGATCATGATGGAGTCAGATGGAAAGTCATTACAACGGAGGTTTAAGCCTGAGCCAGAATCAGAACAGGGTCAGTAGCAAAAATGAGAAAAGTGACCTGAGAATAAAACCTGAGGACTGAGAGCGAGGAGGGAAAAGACACGTAAATCAGCTACTGTCTATAGAGGATGAATAATAACATTGCTGTAGCTTTGGTTGTAAGTTTTATTTAGTTAATTTTTGAAATATAGTTTTCATTCATGGAATCATTTTTTTTTAAATTTAGATAATACATTTGCAGATTTTTTTCATTTGATATATTCTTCACATTTTCACATTTAGCTGAGCTTGATCTGATGCCATGTATTTAGAGTTTACATTATTAATATTTGATCAAGAACCATATTCTACATTGCCTCATTTACTCTTCAAACTAAATGTTAGTTATATTTTAACAAATTAATGAGTGAGGCAAACTGCAGCAGTATTGTTTTTAACAAATCCCTGTTTTAGATTCAGATTTTGTGATGATGGAAATGTAAAACAAAAGTAATATTTAATTATTTTTTGATAATTATTTTTATTAAAAGAAAATACAGTGGTGTAGAGAAGCACTGGTGGGCCAAACACTTTATCTGTGCTTCTGGCAAAAGATCAACATGTTTGCCTTCTCTGGCAGAAGTCAGGACCTGTCCAGGCTTTGTAGTGCTCCCTGCAGCTGAACATACCCTCTCACTGCGGGTGGAGGAGGCTTGAGCACTGAGGCAGCTTGTTGCAGTGTTTGTGAGGAGGGCCAGCCATGGGAGGGGGATGGGAGGCAGGCCTTTGTAGACCTCTGGGTCAGCACGCTCACTCAGGGTGAGGAACAAGATGTTCTGTTGGATCATCAACTTCAACTCCCTGACCTGCTCTAAGACCAGCTCCTCCAAGCAATTCCATTGTACAATGGAGCGTCTGTCTTCTCAATCTCCTCTCTTCCTTCAGAGGATGGCTATGATCTGTCCACAGGTGGCATTCTTCACACATGGCACATAGTGTGGATATGTAGAGGATTCTTATGAGCTCAGCCTTACGGAGGTCCTCGTCACTCAGATGGTCCAGGTTACAGTCCAGGTTGTCCTTGGTCATTCCCTTTTGCAATCGTAGGTCCAAGGTTCCTGCTTGGATCACTGGATACTGCTCTATGAATTTCTGTCATTAGATAAAATGAGTTCCATCTGGTCTTGACATCAAGGATGAGTGAGTATTTTAAGGCCGGAAACAACGAAAAATAACACATTTCATCACTAATATTGAATTAAATAGTTAAATTTGGGAATTTCAATATAATACTTTGTTTTGAGGTGGCCTATTACCAAGGAGCTGCTGATTAGGACATTGAACCACACGACCACTGCTCTGAATCAGGCTGCCAGATAAAAAATAATAATAATAATAAAAAAAAAAAGATGCAAAACATCCTAGTTTTGCAATGAAAGCACAACATCCTAGATGTGTAGCCTCTTGATGCCACCGACACAGAAGTAGCTCTGCAGCAGAATCACTGGTGGGGTCGACCCACACACTGAGAGCTGCAGCCTTTCAGTGAGGTAGCCACCATGCATAGCTGACTCGAGGCTGCTAGCATATATAACATACCTGGGGCAACGACAGATGAACGAGCTAACATTCGTAAACTACACATTTCTCTGCCTGTATACAGTAGACTTTAGCCAGATCGCAAGTGCACATACAAAAGACTTGTTACACTTGTGGCAATGAGTGTTGTCAGCATCAATTCCAGGAAAGTGTAACTACAGTTTTGAATGTTTACTTCTCTCTGCCATTGTCACTAAGAACAGAGAGTGTGTGTGTTTGTGTGTGTGTGCATGTGCGCGTGTGCACGCAGCATGGTGTGGCAGGCTCTGAGTGTTAGATCTCTCCTCTGGATTGGGAATAGTGAGAATGCATTATAGACAAATGTTTTCATCAGAAATGGAGCTGGTGAGATAAAATGTGCAAGATAACTTTTATGTAGAAATAATTATTAGGAAATTTCTTTTCTTAATTTCTCCAGCAGTGAGAGCAGAGCTGATAATGTCAGAGGTTATCGGTACAACGGTCTTTAATAACTGAGCCGTTCACCTCCCACTCCCCCGCACACGTCCCCCCGCGTGAACTACAAATTATAAGGTGTTAGTATGGGGACCTGTCTCTTTCTCATGCTTATATGCTGGCAGAATTGACAACATATCTTCTTCTAACAGACCCCCTATATAAAGCATTACATATTTCAGCCTCAACTATGAGGTGTTAGTTATGGTGCTTACATGACAAAACAAGGGGAAGACCTGAGAGGTTAGATGAGGAGAGGGAATGTTTGAACTGCAAGAGTCCAAGAACAACCGGGAGAAAGTACAACTGCACCAGTGTCCAAACTCCTGAGAGAGGTGCTCCAAATGGATACAGGTGGGAATACTCACTGCTCACACTGGAAGCCTTGCTGTGACAAGGCTCGGAGACAAACCCTGTGCTATAATTGCAAAGCTGCAACTCGGCAGAGACTGTATACAGGTTTTAAGAAGAGCCAGGGATCAAGCACCATTCAGCTACCATGGAACCCAGCAACTGGGTGATTGCTGTTTATACAGCCAGCATTGCCTCTGAGAGTGAGAGCTGTCCTCACAGAAATCGGAGAAAAAAAAAAACACTCCTGGGATAACAAGGAGCCAGACTCTGAGGAAGAGAAGGAGTTAGGGGACGCAGCCGAAGCAACAGAAACAAAGACTGACCAGACAAACACATCTCCAACCTGTGAGGAAAGGATCATGGTTTGATAAGTAGCTGATTCCCAGCATACAGTGTGAGAGCTATTGTCTCTTATACTGTACGGGACATGGGTGGTGGTGAAGGAGACGCACCCCCCTCCCTATGCGACCACGACTGTGGTGCCCCTGAGCAAGACACCGATCCACCCCAGTTCCCCGAGCGCATTAGTTGGCAGCCCTCTGCCCCCGAGGACATTTTACGGTGTGGGTCAAATGCAGAGAATAAGTTTGAGGGATCAATAAATTAATACACTTAAACTTTAGTGGACTACATGCGCAATTAATGTATACTTCTCTAAATGAGATTATTTGATTCATTTAAAGTTCCTTTCCACCTCCCTCTCCCTGTTTCTGGGTAATATATGGCACCCTGCTTAATGTTATATTGTCTTTAAACATAGGGATTTTTAGCATGTTTAATTATTGTGCATGATGTAATCGCCTGTGTGGTGAATATTTGCCACCTGTTCCCTGGTGTATCTGGGGACCAGGTCCACAAGAACAATTCTGATGTTCATGTTCTTGAGTTTTCTGTTCTATTCTGCCCACCTAGATCTCAGTGTTTCTCAGGGATCTCTCTGTGTTAAGAAGCATGATGAGGAAATATCAACACGTTAGCCACAAGCACAGAGACTATGCCAACTTCCATACAATTGCATCATGTTTTTTTTTCCTTCTGTTTTCTTTCCCTTTTCTCTCCCCAGGTTTTGATGTTTCTTCTTACTCTCTCCTCCCCCCTTCCTCTCCCCCTTACCTTCAGCCACCTCACAGCCCATTGCATACATTAACTTCCATATTTATCCCTTATCCTCTCTCCTTTATCAACAGGACAAAATTCACCTGTTGAATTATTTAATATGAATGGTAAAGTCAGTAAAGATATTAAGGTGTGTTAACAAAGTACTCCATAGCCCTCTGAGAAGGAAAAAAAGACTCCACATCAGCTGAAACAAACTGCCAGATAGCGTTCTTATTATAAACCTATTTTTCTGACGTAGAACATGAAAACTGAATGATGGGCAGATAAAGTTTTTCTTCTTATCCATCTGGGAGAAAGAAAGGAGTCTCTATTTTGATACACAGACAAGGACATTTTCTCTAAAAATGTTTACTGGTGGATGTGTGGAGGAGACTGTCTGGATTTCATATTTCATCCACACAGACATTCATCCTGTTCTGCAATAGATTTTTTTTACTCTCAAGGCTAAGCTCCATAGAATTGACAACTTGGAAGAAACTGCCAATGACCACCTCAGACCCTTCACCCATAGAGCTGCCATGGGACATAAGATAAAGGTCAACCTTTGCGCAGTGGAGATCTCTCCTCATTGACAGAGTTCATAACCTTTATTACCACAGAACTTAAATTATATTTAGATAAAAATGTTTTCTCAGAAATATCACCACTCATTTTATGGGAGTGTGCAAAAGCCAAATCTTAGAGGCTGTACCATTTCATTTGCAAGCTCCAAGAAGAGAAGGGTGTTGATCTAACAAGAAATGGGAAAGACAACTAAAAGATTAGAACAAGAACATAAACTATAAATTCTACGCTCCTGAACAACCTGAAAGATGCACAATGAGAAGACAGCAGTTTAATTACAGAGCAGATTTAAGGCAATTTCATCAAGTATATTGCAAAAGGTAAAATCTGGTAATTCAGCTAATCCTCTTACTGAACCAGATGAAATTGCTGAATCCTTTGCTGGATTCTACAAATCTTTACCTAAAAATACAGACACTTCCTGTGAGGACAATGCTTTAGCATCATTTTTTGAAAAATATACAACTGACTGGGACTAACAGAGGCGACAGAGAGATAATTGGAGATAATTTCCACTTTAAAGGACAACAAAGGCCCAGGACCTGATGGGTATATTAATCAATTGTATAAAAGCTTTTAGGGATTAATATCCCCCCTTCTACCAAAAGCATATCATTATGCTCTGCAGTCCAGCACAATGCTCCCCTCATTGAGGGAAGCAACCATAGTACAGGTAAAGACCCCACTGAATGCCAGTCAAATAGGCTTAGTTCTCTATTTGAATGGTGATGAACTGAGTCAGGACTGAATTTTACAACTGAGACACTTTCCAACAGCACATAAGGAATTAGAAAATGTTAAAAATCGTACCCCGATAGAACAGATTCTTAAAGAAAAAAAAATTGGAATTAGGTTAAGAAAACCATTTCCAATGTGAGTCTAATATTTTTGTCCATGATCCCAATAACAAAGAATGATTGGGAGCAACATCATTAGATACCTGGGGAGAGATATGCAGGGAGGCCCATTGGGTGACCAATTCTAACATTTGGAGGGAGTTTAACAACTACAAATCCAAAGTGGTGGCTGACTACCTAAGACGTGTTGGAGAAAATGGGCAACACAAATTGGCAACCAGTTTTTGGTCATGTCTCAAGTCAAGAAATTATTGAGAGGATGTTTTCAGTGACCTTAAAGAGATCTTCCACTGTGATGTTCCCAAAGTGCCAAAAATAGGTGTAGTACCATAAGGCTGCCTGTATGGGAGTATGGGAACTGTATATTGCAAATAACATATGCATTAAGATTTCAAAAAAACAAATTTATAAAAAGATGGAGTAATGGCAGAAATGAAGTCATATTTGTTGTCATCCATCCCTACACTCATACCCACACACTTCTCCGACCTCCCACTCTTTTTTCCCCTTTCTTCTGTTTATCATTTTCTTGTAGCCCTTTTTTTTTCTTTGAGATTTCTGGATTGGCCCAAAAATTGTTTGTGATACATACAGTATATGTATTCTAATGTGTAATGCAATGACAACTGGAAACAGTGATCAGAACTGAGAGTATCACTGAGTTTGAAACTGCACAGAACATGATGATTTGGACATATCCAGGGTGCAGACAACAGTGGAAGTCAACCAGGAAGGCTCGACACACACAGAAGCTCCCACTACCCCAATATAAATCCACTTCCTTATCCACACTGACTCCCCAACTAACCAGTGGGAGTCGGCAGTGTAGTGACAAGGACATGATCCCTCTCTGGCTTCATACATCCAACGGTTTTTAGTAAGGTTTGGAGAGAGTATCCGACAGCCAAACGTACAACAGCCAGAGACTGGACTCTGCATCACCCAAGCATCTGTCTTTAAAAATACCTAGGACAAAAAAAGTCATGTAACTTTTGATTTGTGACTGTTTTTAAAATAAATTTTCTTGTCAGACTCATGAATATGAATATTAATAAGTACATTAAAAAGTAACACAGCCACAGTGACAGAAATTCACATTTCATTTTTTAGGAAGAGATCACATTCAGCTATGAATATCAGGTATTTACTGAGAATGAATCTGAAAAGGCTTCGGTGGGACTTTTATAATATTTCTCTTGGTAGCTGGAACAAGAGTGTTAACTTTCACACTTTGTGAGAATTGGGCTTTGGGGGTGGAGTAGCTTGTTATTCTAGACTTGTTACTGAGGCAGCATCAAGGCTGCCAGGATAACTGAGCAGCAATACTTAGCTACTGGGCCTACAAGCGTGCACTGATGCTTGGTCTCTCGCTCCCCGTTTCTCTCTCTCTCTCTCTCTCTCACTCTGTGCCTCACCCTCAGATGTTCTCATTAAGGAACAGAAAAAGCACCCTGGCAGCAGGAGCAGCCAACCTTTCTTCTGCTTTAAACCATAGGTGTCAAGTGGGTAAGGCGAGATACATGCACTTACCTCACCTCACCCTGAGCATGCTGAAATTTGAACCTGAACTTTTGATTGTTATAATGGGGAGAGCAAAGACCGAGCTTAAGTGACAGAGCTCTTGTTAGAGAAAATATGTAGTGACGTAGTATCAGGGGAGAGCTCGGCACTGGTGTCCACTTTAAAATGACAGGGTGGGGCCAGTCATTTTTCATGCTGACCCAATATCGCATCCTGTCAGTCATCATTCATTGCTTCAGTTAAAGGCAGAGATGTAATTCATCTGTGGTGTTTGGAAATTATAAAGAAAAATCACACTGGACTGCAGCAGGAGATAACTATTTTATGTTTTAAAAGCACCAAGGACTTCATTACCCTGGCGTCTTTGGAATGATTAAATTGCATACCCTGCAAATAAATTTTCACCTTGCCTTTTTCATATGAATTTGAGCACTGGACTGTTTGTGCAGTGTGTTTATTTGCTGCTAAATGCTCTGACTTCATAGATGCTGTCTTACCTTTGCAGTGTTCTTATTTGTTGTATTTGTGTGACAGCTCAGATTTTTACTGATCTTTTTGTTATTTCCAATCTCTCCTAAATCCTCTTGCCTCTGTATGGATATGACATTGAGTCATGGTGCAATTAATTTGATTTGTTCAGAGATTATATACAGTAGGTCTGGTGTTGTGCCCACTGATGGCTATTTCTTCCAATTAGAAAAACAATTGACGAGTTAAGGTGAATAAAATAGGGAATATCATCTTCCTATACAGCTTGCTAGCCTGGCACTAGGGATCTAGATGTGGAGTTGAATCATCAGTCCAGAAGCCCCTGAGGTGACTCACATTTTGTAAAATTACTGCTTTTTTGCAGTTTTTTTTTTTTAGCTGTATCACTGTAACACAGGATAACAGCATGGCATTCTTTTCCCTGTTCTGATGCTCTTAATGCTGGTGCTGAATGTCAGCAAAGCTCACTCAGAAGTGTCAGTCACACTAAACAGTAGACTAGAGACCACTGACCATTTAACCATAGGATTCCCGCTAAAGTAGGGTTCACCAGGACTACATTGGACCACATTCACGTGATGCATTCCCTAGCCCCTTACCCTAACCCTAACCTTAACCCACACAACTAAAGGCCTAAACCCTAACAATAATCTAAACCTAACTCTGACCTGAACTGTAAAAGCTGTGCCAGAATGTCCCCACTTTCCTAAAACGTCCTCACTCAGACTCACAAGGTGAAAACAATACTAGCCACATGCTGTCGTGGCTGGTAGACGCTTAACCAGAAGTGCCTGATTACTCAGTGAAATGACTTGGGCGTGTGAGAGCACTTGTGCAAAAGAGACAGATGAAGAAAATGAGAAAGAGGAGTAAGACGGAGACAGGAGAGAATGAAGTGCTGTAATAGAGAGAAAGACAACAGGTAAAAAAAAAAAGTGAAAAGAAGTGCTGTGTGAGAGGAGGAGAAGCGGCAACCACAGATGGCAGACAATGACAGAAAAGAAGGCTAGAAAGCGAGACAACCCACACATGCTGGTGGTGAATCGTGGCAGAGAATAAGGCCACGCTCTGCCTTTCTATCTCTGCTCAGAGGGGGAGGCAGTGGATGTGTGTTTGTCTCCTCGTGCACGTATGTGTGTGTGTGTGTGTGCAATAGAAATTTGAATCCTGCTGCTGACTACAGGCACAGTTCCCTTCATTTGCACTTTTCAAGAGCCACCCCCTCCCTGCTCCCGTGTCCCAGGGTTGCTGGTTATTATATAAAATGCAGAGTCCCCTCACAGACGCCAGCAGGGGATGGATTTGTCCACAGGTTGTGTAATTACTTTGCAAACATGAAAAGGTGGTGGAGAAGACAATGGCACTGGGCTGGCTGGCCTGGTTTAGACAGGGCTGAGACAAAGGGAGTTCAAATGACTTGCAGTCTGAAATGGATGGCGTCAATAACAAGGGTTTTATTAGATCTCATTATGGTGTCAGGTATATTCTGACACTTATTCCTAATAATCATTTGTGTATGGAAAAATCACAACTGAGAAAATGTGTGTGTGTGCTGATGAGTATTTACAGACAGAAGTAACACACAGTTGCACACAGCAGTCGTGGCAAGGAGTGTTTCTGTGGAGACACATGCAGAGGACGAGGTTAGGAGATGCTGCTTGTTTGTTGGTGGTGTGCCATACACAAGGCAAACAGGAACTGCTAGCAGCTAATTTGTCTTTTTTTTTCTTTTTTTTTGACTGTGCCAATTTGCCAAAATGTAAAGAAACATAGGCTTAGAAGAACTGCATCACAGTTGGTCCTTAATAATCCACATAATAACTGTTCAAAGGCACAATCAATCAATCAATCAATCAATCAATCAATCAATCAATCAATCAATCAATCAATCAACCAAAGATCATTCAGTGGTGAAGGGGTGTGTTTTTTGATGATTTCTTAGCCCTGTTTGTTGGTTCAGTTTCCCAGACTCTTTTATTTGTTTATGCAGCAGTTGAACAATGTGACACATCTCCTGATGCTCTCATGATGCAGAATATAAGTCATAATCAAAAAGTATGGCTTCTGCTTCCACTTGGTCTCTCAGCTGTTTTTCTTGCTTGTTCTTTCTCTCACCAAAATCATCTTCATGACCATTCTGGGAAGGCTGAGCCTCCAATAGCATCTTAAAAGTGTTGCCTATGGCTATATTTGTGTAGAAAGAATGATATTTTTATGCACATAAGAACTCTACGTAAAATACAGTACAAACTGTATGTCTCTGTTTATCTTTGAATTAATGTTCAATATGTCTGCAACCACTCCTGAAAAGGAGCAATTATGAACCTACCGTATCAGTCAGCATTCATAAATCACCATCAGTGTATGAAACCCATCAGAGAAAGAGTAAGGGCCAACAATAGTATGTTAAGGACTAGGAAACTAGGGAACCAGGACTAGGAAACAGGGGTCAGTTTTTTTTTCTTGTACTCTAGTTGCATCGTGTCTGAATAACAACTGAGGAAAAGTTCCAAACTCAAATCTGTCACTAACAGTTGTTGATTCATTTCCACTGCTGTGAAGGTTCACTTTATCATTGTCTTCATTATCATCATCATCATAATCATCATCACTATTATCGGACTACTTTCTCACAGCTGCAGAGGAACAGCACTCACAAGAACTCATTTATGTTCTTTGGGAAAAAAAAAGCGACTTTTCAAAGGAAATTGCCACACGGAGTCTCATAAATTTCCACGCCAAACAAACACTTTCCAGCATCTATTTTTATAACATTCATTAGAGTGTGACAGCTGTGTGTCTGTCACTGAGTTTCTGGGTTGACATGATTTGTTTCCTGTCTGGCGCGTCAGTATTTCATCAGCTTGTACGACAATAAGTATGTGAGACAGGCCCATACACACACATCATGACACAAATATGTGTACACATGCAGATCCTAATATCCACACAGTAATGTACTCTGTCTTTGTTGACAAATATAAACAAATATGCCATTCATTATTACTGTCACTATATCGACTACACCAACAGAAAGCAAACTTGTTTGGGTTTGTTTGTGTAGTCTGATGGAAAAAAGTTTGCAGGCTACAGCTTCTGCTCTATTTTCATTCTGTTCCTTTTCACTTTAGAGTGTGAGTTCATTTCAGTTTGCTTGTATTTGATACTTACAAACACACGTTTGTTGTTTTATTTAGTATTAGTGATTTTTCAAGTTTTAAGCGCTACAGTTTAAGAAGATTTGAATTCAAAGGCTGAGTCACATACAAGGGGTGATTGACAGGTTCGTGGTCTAAGGTAGACGGAGATGAGTAACACAGCTGTGGTTACATACACATTCAGTTCAACTCTAAGTTATTATGCAGAAGGTTCGAAGTTAATAACTTTTCTAGTGTTTCTGTTTTGAGTAATTGAAAAGGCTGATCACCTGAGTAGGTCCTGACCTGATATGGCCCCATCACACCCTCGGTGGTCACCATTTTCACAGTGATGAAGTCATCACTGCTGTGGACTCCTTTCTGGAGTTCCAAAACCCTGACTTCTACAAAGAAGGGATCTGCATTATCCATGACTGCTGGACTGAGAGTGGTGTGTAAATGTAGGAGAGAAATATTCTGAAAAATAAATGTGCTAAGTTTTCTAAAACTGACTTCTTCTGCTTTATGCCATAAACGTATCAATCACCTGTTGTACTGTGTCTAAAGGAACACACATGTATATGTGGACAAAGCTGAAGAGTCCTCTTCTAGTAGGCCTTCTTCTCAGCAGACATTTTGCCTTGGGACAGCAGAGGCAGCACAGGTGTACTGCATTAACAAAGGCTCTGTTCCATTAATAACACGGTTTATTTCGTTCTGCTCACTCTTTTTATAGTTTCTAACTAAGTGTATAGGGGGTGGTATTAGAGCCAGAATAAAGCTTAGAACTTCAGCTTTCCTTACCTCCTCAGAGACACCGTCATGTGATTTGATTTTCTTTTTTTCTAGTTAAGAATTTACCCATGGAAGCTGTTTGCTTAGTTTAGGTATTTGCACGTCACCTATCTGCTACTTGCTTGTGTTAGCTACTGTCTCATGTTAAGGCTACACAGGAAGAATTTCTGCCATGTTTTTCAGTCCTTCATCACACATGCATCTGATGGAACATTCCCAGCATTTACTCTGACTATAATCTTTGTCTTTGTCTCTTCTTGGTAAATTCTGATCAACCTTGAAAATATTAGATCATTCGTGCTGGGTGAGAAGCCAGCCAACACTTTCTCTTTTTACCATATCTTTATTTGCATGTTGAGGTGAAACAGAAGTTAACTTGCAACTCTATTCAGGAAAGAGATAGTGGGAGAAATTATATGTGTCATTTCTCAGCCTTTTTAAAGTACTATGTTAGTTCATTTGTTGTTGTTGTTGTGATATGTCGTCATATGGTTGTCTTTTCTTATTATATTATCTTAGAGACACCAGTGTTGCAGATGAACCAGTTACCTGGTCCTGTTCGTATCCTCAGATGTGAACAGAACCATACAAAAGACCATACAAACCAGCTGGAACCTATTGACACTGTTCCTGACATTCCTCTACTCTGTGCATTTACTGATTGTCTTTCATTTTAACACTCTCACATGTGTGGTTTAGTTTATGGGACCTTGCTGTTCACTGATGTGTCTCATCCTTGAGATGAGTAAGTGGTACTCAAGTGGTACTTGTGGCAGTCCAATATATTTGACTTGTAAAGATTGGCTTTTCTGATGGCTGTCACTGCTGGAAAACACCGGTAAAGGCCATACAACAAAGCATGAGATCCAAGAATACAAAGTCACTGCTTCTGTCTTTGAGAAAGTACTTTTTTGCACAGTCATGAATACTTCATTATGATGAAGTCATGAGGAGGTAGAGCTGTGACAGTGGGGTCACTCACTGAGAGACTCGTTCAGGCACAATCGAATAAAGTATTAATTATGGATAATGTCTGGACCTCTGAAAAAAAAGAGCTGTAAAACATCAACTGTAGGAACTTCATTTAAACTAAGCACAATAGGTGTATATATATATATATATATACACACACACACTCCTGAACAAAATCTTAAGACCGGGAGAAAAATTAATCGCGCTGGTGGATCGTAACAAGGTTGTAAGTAGAGCTTCAAAATGCAAAAAGAAGAAACAGGGTCAAGAGACAAAGAATAGAGAGTAAGCAATTTACTGAAAACTGCATTTAAACTCAAACAGGCTGTTCATCAGCTGATCAAAAGTTTAAGACCATAGCCTTAAAAACTCAAAATCTGCGTAAAAATCTGGCTTTCATGGCTTTCATTCACACAGTCATGACCTCCTGATGGCAAAGGCAAAGCGGCTGCATAAACAAGGCAACATGCCATCGCTGCCGAGGTTGGATGCAGTAAGACAGTCATTTTAAATTTATTTAAAGATCCTGGGGGTCATGGGACAATAAAAGTGAAGTGGTAGAAACAAAAATTTCCAACAAAATATTTCACCTTCGCTGAGCCGGAGGATCCCACGGGCTGTCTGTGAAGACACAAGCTGATCCTCTACCCAAATTGAGGCCTTTACTGATGCTGACTGCAACCCAATAACAATAAGACAACATCTGCGAGAGAAGGGCATTAGTCGTCATCGTCATAGAAGACGCAGGATCAGACTTAAAACTGCCTTGCTAATGAAAAAATAAGCAGAACAGAAAGTTACGCTTAAAGGAAGTCACTATTTTTAACATAATTAATGAACACATTTATTGAATACCAGTTCTGTTAACTTAAACTTTAAATGCAGTGATCCATCGTATTTTTATGCTTAAAAAAGTTACTTTTTATTGTAAGCAGATTTTTACAGTTTAATGTGGAGCATTGTCTGTCATGATAATGAAGCTGAATGCACACAACTAAGCCAATGATCCCAACGCCTGTTAAATGGCAGGAAAGTACTGATTTCTAGAAGTATAGACAGTAACAACAGGCCCTGACTTTGCTAATTAGTTAACATTAATAACATTAACATTGTTATTAACACTGAGCGTGGTGCACACAGGCTTCTGTCATGATGTACAAAAATCTTAAATCCAAAGCCCTGAGAGGCAAATCATAATTAAATGAGAGCACACACAGACATATTGTGCTGTGTTCCACTAACAAGGCTCAACTTCAGTTTTAACAGCTAGATTGTGCTTTGAGGATTATGAAGCATAACACTGGAATTACTGAACCGTAACAAGACAGATGACAGGAATGTTTCAGTAATTTTGGTCTTTTTAGTTAAAATCATTTCTTTTTAAGCTGCATGTTCTTATTAAACAAAACCACCTTATTAAATAGTAGATATATTTTTTTATTGTTAATTCCTCCTTGTAAATCCAAAATTAAAACATGGCAGGTGTCATACCGTTTTTTTCAGTAATTAAATTGACAAATGAACATATTAATCATGATTGCAGATGGACAAAATATAGTTAAAAGCAGGAACTGGCACTGGTGATACACTACTGAGCTACTGGTTTATGTGTATATACTTATTTAATTTCACAATGAAAGCCTAATTTATCTAAACTAAATTTAGAGGTTTCTCCATTTTGTTCTGGTCCCAGAATAAAATGGAGACATTGCATACATCCTGGTTATGGTATTAATTATTCATGACCTCAACTCCTTCTCATTAATAGTGTATAAAATCTGTGTCCAATCACAAAACCTGAGATCAGTTAAAAAAAATCAGATTGAAATGTTCTTTTACAGATCAAATGAAATGTACATTTTTTTTAGTATTTCTGATACTGATTCTGAAATCATTAGCAAACACACCAACAGCAGGGAATACGTTTGTCACTGTGATGTCAATCAAGGAGGCAACTGAAGTATCTCAGAGATTAAGTTGAGTTTCTTTCGTGATCATTTGTGACATATCATGGATCCTTCAATCTGTTGGAAACATGAGAAAACCAGTCCAAGTTTAATGCATGTGTGCAGTGGGTGGCAAAGCGTGGGAGCAAACTTAGAAGCTGGAAAACTTTTTTGGCTGCATGTTCCAGGCAACCAATTTTCATTTGAGTGAGTGGGTACCATCTTTAATGTCTGGCATCCAGTTCTTATAATACGCCACCATGATAAGCCCAGGCCACCTCTCATTTTGGTATAAATGATGCGTTCTTAAAAAGAAAAAGCTCCCTTTCACCTCTTCATGAAAACTAATTACAGTGCTGTGTATGTAGTGTTGGCATGTCTGTGCTGCTTTCCGTTTTTAATACACCTCTTCTCTCTGTTTTCTGTGTTGAGGCAAAAAGGCAAAAATAAAAACTTTTTATGTTCTGTTTTTTTTAGTTAATTATGACACAGTTAATACATCAAAAGCTACTACAATTAACAATGTGTATTGTGGTACATTTTATTTCTGTATTTTATTTGTTTTCATTTAGGCGTTCAGAGTCTTCCATATCGTACACTGATACACTGTCATGGTTCAATGGGGCAACTGAATGGAACGGAGCCATCTCTGATGTTATTAGAGGCTCCTGTGCTTCTTCTACAGTGATGAGTCAAAATCTCAGCTGTGAAAAAGACTTATTATTAATATTACTGACCAATCACTGTTCACACGTAACTTTATTAAAAGTATAATTAAACATATTTTTAGTCTCAGTCTTCTCTGACACAATTCGTCATGCTGTATTTACAGACACAAACAGCTGCTTAACATTTGTTAGTGGGCTACCTTTATTAAAATGTTAAGTGATATACTGTTACATCTGTCTTTGTCCTCATACCAACACTGTAGAAAAAAATGTGTTGGATATTAAACACTTTACATGAGCTTCGCTTAGCGGAGTGATAAACATGAAATATAGACCAATATATCCCATTTACAAAAAACAAGGTTTGATTATGTGTATGCATTCATGCTTTCTGTGTGTGTGTGTGTGTGTGTGTGTGTGTGTGTGTGTGTGTGTGTGTGTGTGTGTATGCGCACGTATGCGCGCGTGAGTCAAATTTCAATGAAGGATTATTTCACAGATTAAATATGTGTGAAATACCACAGCTAAATCCTTTTTGCATCCATTGTTTATTAGCAGCACGCTGTATTTAATGTTTGCAGTGAAGTTTATTGTAATCAGTAGCTGACACCACAGGCTTTTCCACACTGCACTTAACCCCATTTAACCTGCCTCTTAATCTTGTTCCTTCACACGCGGCACAAAGGCTGAGAGTGGGTTACCACCAACAGGACATGTTACTGTAGTTCAGTGTGAATGTTTCTCAGCCTACATCTACCTTTTTTCATGTTTTAAATAACACTAACAAGAAAATGTTGCAATGATGACACTTATCAATATTTATTAAATATTAGTAATACGCAGTGTTTAAATATGTATATTTGGTTACATGTACAAACATTCCACTTTTTTCTGTATTTGAATAAAAATCCATGTCCATATTTTATTTTACCTGCAGATGAATTAGTCACACTTCAGATCGAATCATTTTATATATAGTTGTAATATCTGACAGGGCTGACATGTCCTTTCCCTGCAGCAAGATTAAGGTGGTCAAACTTCATGAGCTTAAAAGAAAATGCCAGACAAAGTCATTAAAAGAGCAAGTCTGATGCAGTAAAGTCCCTTGGTCTTCGAGGCATGTTTGAAGTGAATGGAAATGTTTTGGTGGAAATGCCTGGGAACACTGCGTACTCAAGAGCTGAACAGAATTGCCTTTTTGTCTTTGCACTCCAGACCTTTTTTGTTGAAAAGCCTCCCTTTCTCTGTCTTTCTCTTTGTCTCTCTCTGGCTTCTTTGTTTTCCACCAAATAAAGCACACTTATTTGTGACATGACGTGTTGCTTGCATTCTGCTGTGCACCCACTTTGCATCAATCCAGAGTGCAGCCTTGGCTGCATATTTCAGAGGGCAATTCATTTTGGATTAACAAGAGCTCAGCGGGAATCTCTCAGCCTGAAGCCACTCCGAGGCTACTCCTCTCTGTGTGAGTTTAAAATGGGTTATGTTACCTTGAAACTCTGTGACAAAATCCACAGTGAGACTCTGAAGGGGAAGTCGGTGATATGCAACTTCACCAGCTGGAATCAAACCACGATCTTTGTGGTTACCTGGCATGCTCAGCTAAACAGCTACCAGGTCATACACGATAACATTTAGTTTAAAGACCTATTTTTACTGTAGATTCTTGTCCATAGAGTACACGCAGCTCTTGTCCCGGTACAACTTCTGCCCAGGAGAGGTAGTGAGAACCTGGTGTATTCTCATCATTGATGGAACTTGGGGGACACTGACATGTCCTTCATTGCCCTGGCAATGGACATTTCAGTTACATAGAACATTTAAGAGTGGTGCCCATGTGCACCAAGGCCTCGACATATCCATTGCATTGTAGATGTCGTGGCTGTGGCTCAGCAATGGATGAACCAAAGTGCACTGCCTGGATCTCAGGTGCATATTTACACCTGTATTTCTCAGGTAAGTCCACATTAATTCTTATCTGTGTTCTCTTCAGTTCCCTGTAGTCCATCTGTACTGTTTCAGTGTTGTGACTCAATGCATGTATTCCACCTGGGTCGAGCTTTCACACTCCTTGAGCAAGAGGAAGTCCTTGTCTTTGAGGGTCCCACAGTCAGTGCACATGCACTCTTTGTTGGTTTGGTCACAACAGATCTTTACCATCAATGTTTCCAGCTCAGGGCTGTTGAGCACCTTCCATTCGACAAAGCTTTTGAACTTCAATGCCTCCTTCAATTTACACGAGCATGTGTCCTTATCAGAAAGTGTAAAGTGTTGCAGAGCCAAAGGTCTGCAATACTGTATTCAGTGGCGGTTCTACATTGAATACTCCCTGGGCGAGACCCCCTCCAAGCGCAAAAAATATACACAATCACACATAACAACAGCAGAGAATTACAATAATATAAAATAAAAACAATATCATTTTATTATTTTAGAATAATAAAAAAGAATAATATACAAATAAAATATAGAATAAATATTCTGAATAACCATCCTTCATCACACAAATGAAAACACACTAAAGGAAATCTAATTATAACACTATTGCACTAAGAGCAGCAAACAAAA
>JBBMJY010000006.1:2722879-2760541 GCA_037833715.1 Toxotes lorentzi
GAAACATTAAGTAATAAGCTATAACATAACAAGAATAAAGCAAATAAGAGATAACTTTATTATAATGATTCTAACAGGAGCGGAGAACAGAGGTCCCAGCTGCCACCTGGCAGTTTTATGCAGATATGTTTGATGTTTCGGTGGCTGGACCTACAGCTGAGCCTCCTGTTTCAGTGGCATCTTCATTTGCAAATGCTGATTTAACTAAATAACTTATGTTAAATTTTGCAGGAAAACAATCGCATTTCTCAGCGTCTGTAATTTCGCAGTTCTTCATTAGATTAGATTAGATACAACTTTATTGTCATTACACATGTACAAGGACAGGGTAACAGATTGCTGTTTAGCATCTAAACAGAAGTGCAAAAGCAGCAAGTGCAGGATATACAGTATGTATAACTCAGTGAGATATATACAATCAACATGATATACAGATGAGTGTTCTATGGAACAAATGTACAGTTAAATAGGTATTATGAACATACTATACAGATGCATTATGGCTTTAAATGTATGTACAGGTAGATAGGTAACATGAACATACTATACAGGTAAGTTTGTATTACTTTATAAAGTGGGTATGGAAAGTATTCAGACCCCTTAAATTTTTCACTCCGTTATATTGCAGCCATTTGCTAAAATCATAAGTTCATTTTTTTCCTAATGTACACACAGCACCCCATATTGACAGAGAAACACGGAATTGTTGAAATTTTTAAGAAATTTTTGGGCTTTATTAAGAAAGAAAAACTGAAATATCACTGTAAATTGAAATAAATGGAAAAAAAACTATGAGCATAACTTACAATGAATGCTTTAATTGACAGAACAGTCTGGTTATGCAGATAGTAGGTACGAAAGTATGGAGATGAGGAGGTGTGAGGAGTATGGGTGGTGTGGGAGAGGAAGGGGGAAGGGGGTGGTGCAGTGGTAGCAGGTGTGTAGATGTGGGGGAAAAAAGACCTGCAGGTCCAGGGTTAGAGGTCCTAACCTTTCTGCGTGATAGGACACTGTTAAGGATTTTTTTTTCTTAGAAATTGCAGTGTGCAGGTGTTCCTATTCACCTGACCTGGATCAGGTAGGTCTCTCTCTCTCTTTTTTTTTTTTCTTCTTCTTTCAGGAAATCATCAAACCTCCCATACAAACCAACCTTACTGAGCCTGCACAGTCCACTGCCTCTATCTCAAATTCATGTCTTCATCCCATCTAGAACAGCTCTTCCCAGCGTGCCCCTCCTGACCCCACAACCCCATCCCCTAGGGGAAAAAAAGACAAATCCAGTACTGGATTTCCTCACAAAAGAATCCCAAAAGGAGCTGAAGTGTATTTAATATTTATTCTGACCGGCATTAAAATCCCTGTGTCTTTGTTTTGTTCATGCATGTTATATGCAACAATAGGTAACATGTTAACCACTGCACCAACAAATTAATTAGCTTTGTTAGTTGAATATAACGTTGAAGATGTCTTCTGTTTACCTGATTTCTTCTCTGTTTATTCATCCAGCAGAGCACGATGATTGCAGCCCATGTAACTGGTGACGCCACATCTGGATCTTGCATTATGGAAACCTCTGTCTGGAACGGGAATGTCTACAGCCCTGTAGCTGGCGTGTTACTTGTGTGACGTCGTTGGCTACTGAGAACATAACGAGTGGCGTTCAATTTCCCAGGTAAAGATTTCAGTTAATAAAATAGAAAAATCAAAATAAAATTTCCAAAAATAAAGGTTCTGTGTCACACATCTCTTGCAACTATGAAACTATGAACTGTACAGGTGTGAAAAACATTATCATGGCTTTTCAAAAGTCTCATTCCATCTGCAGGGAGTTTTGGGATATATAGGGATTTTTATTCTGTGACATTTTCTGTCAAACTGCAGCTCATACTGAATACTTCCTGTTACATTCATGACTTACTGCTGACCTAACTCTGCTTTGAAGGCTGCTACACCTGTCTGTCCTGCGTCCACCCATCTGCCCTCACCTGCCCATCACTTCACATCCTGTAAAACTGCAAAACTAACAGCTGACTGAAACAACTTTATTAAATGAACCCACACAGCAAACTTTATCGAACATAACTGACGTTGGCTCAGTCCTCGACAGAAACGCTAGTTCTCCAAACCAACTAGCATGAGTCACTAGTGCCCAGACAAAGACTTGATCCCTTGCTGTCTTCCCACCAATGAACACTGCCAATTGTTCTCCATGGGGCCAAACTGGAAGCTTTAATTCTCATGCATGAAGAATAACTTCAAATATGCACACGCATAAATAAGTATTGTACAAACTTACTTCCAAACACAATTTAGGACTAATCTATGATTATACTGCAGCATCTCTTTAAAATGATCTGTGCACAGTCACTTACGTAGAGTAGAGGCTTAATTCTGCTCAAAACGTAATGACATTTACAAAGTTGTATGTGGATACGTAGCTGTTCAAAGAGCAATGCTGAATAACTGAAGACTGCCAATATGGGTGCAAGAGGGTGTGCAAATGTCGTCCACTGACATCTTCCCTGTTGGACAAACTAATTAAAGCCCTGCAAGAGGGCGGTAGTGAATGCAAGAGTAGTGAACACACACATACAACGTCTCTATCTCTGTATCACATGCACACACTTTATGAAAAATACATTCTTAAATTGCTGCTCAGGCTGCGTTCTTCTAGGTTGTTGCTTGCTATGTGGACTAGTTAATCCTTGAAATCTCTTTGAACCAAATCACTCAGTGTTGCTGCTGGTAGGTTAATAACACACACACACACACACACACACACACACACACACACACACACACACACACACACACACACACACACACACACAGATAGAAGCATCATTGATTTCAGTGTGGGGACCAGATACCAACAAGGTGCATTTTGAAATCCCAATAGCCTTCATCAGCTGTGAGGGTAAGCTGAATGTTTTTTCTCACTCTGTGTTCTGCACACTGCTGTGCCATTCCCTGCTGTACACCACCCCCTTGAAGTCACTTTGAAGCAAGAATAGAAATATTGATTCACACACAGATACATGCTACATGTGGAAGCATTTGTCCATTCCCTTGGACGCCCCTGTTTGTCTGTGCCCCCTAAAACTCTTACAAATTGTTTTGTAATTGTCAAAAATAAATGATGTTTTATGATGCAACAATGCTGTGATTAAGGTTTCAATCAGGGAAAAATCATGATTTGGCTTGAAATCCTTTAGTTAAGATTAAAAAACTGGTATCATGATTTTTTTTTTTGTTGACTTTAACCAGATATTTTACTTTTCTTTTTTTTTTTTTAATTAATAGAAATCTTGATGCGATAGACTCTTAAGAAAATGTTACAAGAAGGTAAACGTATAAAACTTCATGACAGAGCCACAGCGATGCTCAGTCTCATTTTTAAATTATGTCAAGAAACTTCTTGTATTTTTTTTCATTCTGCTCCTGCACTTATGGTAAGCCCTTTCACTAGGACATTAGAGCACCTGCCTGTGAGTCTGTGACATCAGAGCTCACCTGTCTGTGTCTATGTTGCTCAGACTTCTACTGACAGGATCCCCCCCGCAAAGAAAAAAAAAAAAAAAGTTGCATATTAACAAATAAATCAGCTGTCAGATTCATTTACTATTTCTGATTTGGCACTGCTCATCACCAGCTCCACTACGGCTACTGTCAGGCTGCAGCTGATCAACAATACTTAATGTAGTATTTATATTGAGGCCAGATGTTTGTTGAGTATCCCACATCTCCCAGTCTTTCATTCTTTATCATAATAACCAACATTTCACAGAAAACACACAAACCTGGTGGCTCTGCATTGATCTTTTCAGTAACACAGAGGGAGTTAAAATGGAAAGACTGTTTGAGGTGGGTAAAAATATTGGTAGGGACAATTCAGCAACAGGGACAGGGACATGTCCTACATATCCGTACCCAAATCTATGCCCATGTACACCCACTCTCACATTGCCCGAATAAATCTCTCTAAATAAGAGGGCGTCTCAGTGGCAGTCCTTCATGAAATGTAGTTAGAAAATTATAGGTGTAAAAGTTAAACAGGCTTTGTCTGCACACAAGATGAAACCTAAACTTTTTTTTTTTTTTATTTCAGTTTAACTGAAACATTAATAGACTTGCTGATGTTTTGTTTGTTGCTTAGAGCTGTTTGTTGGATTCTTTCCTCTGAGTTCATTAAATACCTGTAGTTTGCAATGCAACGTTCCCCTATACAGGACATGACCTCTCAAGTAAATTACAAAGTATGGTGACAGACTGTAACCATGAAAACACATTTAATTGCATTATAAATTAGTTTATAGATTAAACTATTATTACACATGGGATTTTTGGTATTTAAAAAAAATTATTAATTCAACTCATTAAGATTATTTAAGGAGATTTTGTCTAAAAAAAAAGGCGTGTTTGAGGGCAGTGTACATTAATTATTAAGGATGTTATTGCATTGTGGGACTTCACACTTCACAGAGATGAACTTTCCAGCCTGTGATATACTGCAGCCTCTCTCCTCTCAGGCTGTTTAAAATGACCATTTTAATAACTCCATATATCTGAAATATGTGATATCTATCCATCCAGATAGTTTGGTTTTACATAGATAAGTTTTTTTTTTCTTTGTGGATGAATAGAGTTTAATTTGTGATGCTCAGAGCATTTAAATAAATCAGATTATTGATTTAAGACAATGGAACTGATGAGATAATCCAACCAAAAAAAAAAAAATTCTGTTTGCATGGATTGAAATATTACTGATCTGCTTAATCTTCCATGATCCTTGCACAGAGGTGTGATCAAATGAGCCGTGGGGGTCAGTTAATGAAATGACAATGCCTGTGCCCATAGACTCCTCTTCTTTAAATTACCTTAGAAATCTCTATATTTCTAATCCTACTGTTTACTCTTTGAAAAATGTTTCTCTGTAATGTGAATTATTCATTACTAAATAAGCAACAATCAAAGATAAATAATACAAAATAAAAATACAGCAAAACAACAGGAGTTGAATACTTAAAATCTGTCATTAATGCAGTGTGTGGGTGTGATTTGGACGGATTACAAAGGTTGATTTTTTTTTTCATCCATGAAAAATATGGAAATTACAGAGTTCCTAATCTACTAGTTCTTATTACCAAAACACTGGAAATAAATGCATGCACAATAAAACCATAGTGAGTAAAGGGCATCAAATTATATTTCACAGTAAAACTGTTGAAAACATCCAAGAGCAATACAAAAGTAGACAGGTTAAAAGAGAAAGAAAGGTTAAAAGAAATGACAGTTCCACTTTACATCCCTGCAAAATTCTGGTATACAGTCAAATCCCCTTTAAGATAAAGGAAAGAGAACATGTGTGTGACAGGTGGTCTTACTGTCTTACACTTACTACTATTGGTTCCCTTTGGATCTTAACACCAATCAGTCATGGTCTGAATGTCTCAGTCTGTCTGAGTATTGTTCTGAGCATGTTCATCCCTTCATGTCCACAGTTCACCATCTTCTAATGGATACTTCCAGCAGGATAATGCTCCATGTCACAAAGCTAAAGTCTCAAACTGGTTTCATGAACATGACAGTGAGTTCAGTGAACTTCAGCGTCCTCCACAGTCTCCAGACCTGAATCCAGTAGAACCCCTTTGGGATGTGGTAGAACAGTCTCAGTTCTTCCACAAAGAGCTACCCAGTATTAGTATGGTGAAAGAGCTCAGTGAGTGTTTTACATTAGACTGCAGTATATACAGCTCCGCTCATAAGAAACTGTGTCAATACAGGATTTATTGATTTTTGTTTATCAGTCACACACGACCATGAAAAGAGACTGAACACCTTGATTTCTTTTTTTATCTTTATATAATAACCAGGCTCAATAAGAGAGGTTTTTGCAGTAATGTAGAAAAGTATTTACTCTAGTTCTGGCACTTTTTTTTTTTTTAAGCTTTACATTTGAAGTTCTGCATTGACTCCAGGAAATTCTAACAAAAGGTGGATAGGGGAAACAGACACTTTCTGTTCAGTTAAAACAAGAAGGATGAATAAATGTTGGAACTATAAAATATTCATGTGACACTCTGAGTCTTCCCTGCCAGCCGCACCGTGATGGATGTCCTGGCAGTTTAGGATCCAGGAGCTTCACAAGAGAGCTATCCAATGTGTTACTACTGTATTTCCACAATATGTCCATCTGCTCACCACCTCTTATTTCTCTTCATTCTTTTTCCTCGTCTTTCTCTCCAACATTCTTTCAGCACAGACATTTTTCATGATTCGATTGCTCCTTTCCTGCTGCGATGCTCCGCTCTGCTGCCCACTGAAACAGCTACGGTATCAGGCCATCGGGCTTGATAGAGAGCAAATTGGGAAATAATGGAAGGATGAAAAAAATGGAAGGATGAACACCTGTGGTATTGGAGCAAAGAGACATGATGAAATGTGGGCTGTAAGCTGTCGGGTCTTTTTGTTGTTTGTTTTGTTTGATTGTTAACTGCTGTAATTAACCATATGCTACTTGCGATTCATGAGAGAGACTGAGCCAAGTCATTATTAATTTATGAGATAACTGTCAAAGTTTCCTGGATGTTAGTGAGGGGATGAGTCACTATCTGAAAGTAGTTAGTTTTTTTTTGTTTTTTTTATCCAAGGTAGTTGCAGAAAATAGTTTGATGCTGTAAACATTCTGGCCATTTGTAGCACGTGATCAAAACTCAATGAGCTGAACTGAACCACAGTTTGATAAACTGAGATTTTACAGAACAGACTGAACAGTTAGACGTCTTTTGTCCTTCAGGCTCTGTGCTTCAGCACATTCAAGATGGCAGCTGGCAGCCCTACATACCATCCATGAAGGGGTTTTCCTTCTCCAGACTAATGACTTTCCAGCTATTCACAAGACTTGTGCTTCTTGGTCTGCCAGATTGTTTGTTGTTTTCTCCTTTTCCTGTGTGAACCTGCTTTTTAAGATTTTAACCAACTATCGATGTTGCCAAATGAACTACCTTTGATCTCTCTTCGATAGATTTTTGCTTCGTTTGAATTTTGGATATAAGCATTTTGGGTAGTACTTCATTGTCCTTCCAAAGTCTTTGCCTTTAGGCTGCATTTAGCTGATGAGCTGTGAAATGATGGTTTACTTAACTCACAGTGTACAACACAGGTATTTGATGTTTTAAGATGTTTGATGTATTTATACTAGTATGTGTCCTGTTTTGTTTAAAATCTTTTAACCATCTCTCTTAATGACCAGTTATATCCTGAAGTTTGAGTATCTTGAGAACATAATTTAACTCTGCATGTTCTGTATACTGTATGTTAATTTATTTCTTTTGTATTTCTCAGTTAACACAGAGTCATCGCTGAAAAAAGGAAGACACTGAGAGGGGTAGGTTATTTCCTCTCAAACCCACACTCACGCAGTTTGTCACCAATGGAACTGTCTTACATGAACTGCCTTGCACAGTCTTTGACAGTAATTTTTGTTGGTAAATGTGAGACATCTGTGTCATGTGTGCATCTTCAGAACCAGAAAAGAGAAACATGGTGACACACGTGTGTATGGCTCAGCATATTGTGCAGGGGACGGCTACCATTGGTGAAACTCGTGGGAAACTATGATGATTGGTCAGATTTGTGGAAAAGTTGCGGTGATTGGACCAAATTGCAAGGTCACAAGAATTCACAGTGATTGGTTGACACTATTAATTGTTGAGATCGTAACAATCTTTCCCAGTTGAATCCAAATATTTATAACCTGGAACAGAACCTTGTACATCCACTGATGTGCTGACTGCTGCTGGCAGTTCCACACAGCTCTGTGTCTGTCCTCTCCATCTTGGCTCTTGTAATGGCTGTAGATAGCTCTGTTATACAGTTACACTGATAACCCCGTCCACAGAGGTCACAGAGCTGAAAGGTGAACTGTGATCAGTTGAACAGGTCATTAAGGATCTTCTCCAGCGGCAGATGGAGCTCTGGTCACAGCTTGCTTGTCTCCAGCCCGCGAGCAGCTAGTGGCCCTCTGCTTAGAGACTCCTGCTGATGTCTCTGGCCTGACTTCACCCTGTACCCCCTCCTGGGCATCTGTAGTCAAGGGTTGTAAAAGGCTATCTCTTTCCCTCTACAACCTGTTCGGTGTCAGGGATGATGAGGACATCTCACTCACAGATGTCCACCTGCTGCTTGCAAAGCAGACCTATTCTAGTCGCACCTCACCCCTAAGCTCTACTATGATACCGGGCTTGCCATCCACCTTGTCAGTGGACCCCCGAGGTCCCAACATCCTTGTTTGTTACTTCTGGTTGATCATTCAGCTCAGCTGCCAACCAACAGGTTAACTCTCGGCCCACAGTTCTGTCGGAAGTTTGCCATGTGCACAGACTGAGTGGGTTTTAATTGTTGAAGACTGTATCATCAGATTTGTAAAGAGAAAACTGCAAAATGAACTCTGTCTCTGGCCTCCACAGTGGAAGGCCTGGGTGGTAGATGCATCTTGTCGTGCCCCTCTCCCATTCATTTTTAGTCTGCACCATTGGATGCAAAATTTTACAACTGCTACTGGGCTTGATTTTATTAGTAATTCTGATTCGTCGTTTCATTTTCATTTTCATTTTGTGGTTTGCATTCTAACAGGAAAGGAAAAGGAAAAACTAATTTCTAATTTGATTAATTTCATTGCTGTTAGCCATAACTGATGGTTTCCCAAGCAGGACCCTGCCCAGCATCCAGACACTAGACTTCATAGACCTGTCCCTGACAGTCCTGGTCATGCTGATGCTGGTTTTATTCCCTACAGTAATTCCTTCACTCCTGTTAGGATCATTGGATGGTAGTGTGGAAGACCACAATTTACTCACAGTCCACCCAGGAACAGTCTCATCACAGTTAAAGCCACTTCTTTTATCTGCTGGGATTTTGACTGATCATGACCAACAACATTGGTCACTAATTATAGTTTTTTTTTAATCATTACAAAGCTCAGTCCTTGACTAATCCTAATGAATATGCCTACATCATTGAGTCATTCCCCCCAGGACTCTTATTCTTTTTACTCTAACTCAATGTGTCAAGCATCCCAGCTGTTACAAACTCGACCTTATGCTCTCCTATGGTCCCTGTGTGGAAGATGTGAACCCTGTTGATTTTACCATCTCTGATCACAAAGCAGTGCACTTACATGCAGCTTTCATCTCTTCTGACCTTAAACCCTCCCACACTGATTTGCTCCTGCCCCCTAAATTTACCCTGTTCTTCACTTCTCTCAAGCTATTAATGAACCCAGAAACATCAGGGCCTCCCTGTAGAGCAGCCTGTTTTTAATAGCTCCTGTACAGATACTTTAGATTCTGCAGCTTTTGTCAGGTACAAAAGTCAAATTCTTCTTCTGCACCACGGTTAAATGAGGAAATATGGGATTTAAAAAAGACGATGCAGGAAGTCAGACTGAAAACAGAACAAGGATAAACATACTGATTCCCTTGCTTCTCTTTAATGTCTGATGATACTTATCAGTGTGGAGTCAAACAAGAAAGCAACTCTTATTTCTTGCTGCTCATTGCTAAAGAGTGTCATAAACTCTGAGGCTGGTCCCCCACTTAGCCAGCCAGTTGAACCCTCCCCAGTGAAATGTGATTTCTACAATAAGACAGTGGAGATTTGGCGGCACATTAACTGAATTCATAGAACTTGATGTTGATTCCTGCCCATCGTCAGCACTAACTCACTTTGGTGCAATCTCTCTGTCAGCCCTGGGACACACTGTATTATCCACCAGCCCTTCAAATTATATTCTCAGTCTCTCGGTTTTTAAAAGCAGTATTTCCGACAGTTGGTCCAGATATTTTAGCCATTGTTTACTGTTCTCTGTCTACTGGTGGTTTTCCCTTCAATGTATTACATGCAGTTCATATTTTTGATTTATTACTTTCATTCCTTTAGTTCATTTCACAGCACCAATGCTTATGAAATGAACTAAAGTCTGTGTCAGGTCTAAAAATGACCCTATAAGTTTGTTTTTTTGCAAAGACAGGTGTTCCTCACCTGGAGTGGTTTTTTTCTCTCGTGCGTTTGGGTGCAGTCAGGCTGTGGATGTGATTTCCTCAGGGACTGTGAGTGGTTAAAGGCCTGGCAGGGTCACACAGCTCCCGCACTGCACTCCGGAGGAGCGAGGTTGGCTCAGCTGACATAGTCATTTTCTCCATGAGCTCCCTGTGTCACTGCAAACAGGCAAACGGTTACTCATGGCTGAAAAACCACAGCATTGATTAATTTGGCGAAGGTGGGAAACAGCCGTCACTGCCAATCATTACCCTGTCATGCCAGTAAAGTTTGGGCAAATAGTTTGATACTGATGTTTTGCCAGACTTCATTTCATGGATAAAAAAAATACACAGATTACAACATCAAGTTTCCAGGCTCATCATAAAGACTTACTATAATTAGCATCATGCATCATGCGTTGACCCTGGACTTCAGCTTCAGGCACACTCCAGATTGATATTCGGCTGGACAAAACAGACAGAGCAAATCCCTACAGACTTGAGAGTATTTTTATTTATTCTAACACTAACCATCCTGCAAATATACCATTAATGTGAAATCCCTTTATCGAGCAGAGTCGTTTCAGGTGAAATCGCATCAGCCTTCTTATAACAGCAGACTGTGGGGAGAACAATTTAGATTATCTACATTTATCATCCAAGAGAGTTCTTACAGGGAGAAACGAAAACTTTATTCATATTTCATCTGAATATAATGCAATTACACAGTAATGTGAGTCAAATCTGATAAACTTCACACTGATTTTTGACTGAAGAGATTGTTACACTAATTAACAAACAATGCTGTTTCTCTCCTCCTTTAATTAAACTAGGCGTTTGCTAAGCATGATGCAACACGGTGTGTGCCATGAGATGAGTGTAGTGAAAGGAGGAATGAGGAAACCTGTAAGCTACAACCAACAAATTATTCACTATTACACATTATTATTTATCATACAATATTACAGTAATGAGCATTATTGCAATGGCCACCTTTGGTAATTGTTGAACTGTTTTCAACTTGAATAAATGAGATTCAGGTCAAAGCTTAGAAATATATTTTACTCATTTCTTTCCGGAATGTATAGATAAAGTGAAATGAGCTGTAGCAGCAGAACAGACAGTCACCACTGCAGGCATCCTGAAACACTGTGTCTGTCAGAGTGTGACTGTGAGCATACAGCTGTAGCATGTTACACAGGAGGTACGGTGGTACAAGGAGAAGCCTTCAGTGCATTCTAATGAGGACAAATTAATTACAAGGACTCACTATTCAAAAACCTTGAATCTTACTAAGAATTTAGCTTAATGTCTGCAGCCACTACAAGCAAGGACAAGCTGCTGCCTCATTCATGAAGTATTTATGTGGCTTTAATCCTTAATATAATTGTAGTGTGAATTTATGACTACTGCCTCTGTGGAACAATACCAACAACAAGACTTGCTACACATATCATGCCCTGATGACACAGACTAGAACACCCCAGATATGTGGTCTAATCTGGCCACACACACACACACACACACAATTATATTCTAATACTGAAATATTAATGTTTAAATATCATGTTTGGTATGATTCAGTTTGTTTGAGTCTCAACATGCTAAAGCTATGATTGATAATACAAAATTGGAAATCATGTACATAACATAACAGCTCTCAGAAGTGGAGCCGTCTGTCCCTGGACAGCAGGGGATGGTCTCCGCCCTCCAGAACGCTGCAAAACTTGTGATTGGCTGAGGTATATCCTCTGAGCAGTGAGTCTGAAATTGTATAAAGTTTTCTCCAGTGATCTAACAGAGCAAAGGAAAAAGAGAAGAAACAACAGCAGAAGAAAAAAGACAGAACTTGAATGTGCTTTCTTGTGCTTGCACCTCGTCGCCTGTAAAGATCTGTAATCTGCCTTGCAAACTGTTATTAAGCTTATTAAAGAGCCTTGCTTCCATAAAATAAAACTCCTAATTAAGATTAATGACAGAGCATTACAATATTCCTCCACCAGCAAGTCGCTAACTTTGTCTGCTGTTTGGTGCTGAGCCGGCTGTGTACAGCAAGTTTATCAGTTTATGCCACTGGAAACAAGGTAGATGAGGTAGATGAACAGGAAGTTTGCAGGCCAAAGCGATGAAAGTGCTCCATAGCTGAGGGGAATTGAAGTGTCAGCTGATAACGCTTGACGAGCGTACACCCACCCACCATGACTTTATCCGTAAGATAATGCCGTTATTCAGATAAGGACAGTTGCAGTTTTTGTGGACTCATAAATCTCAATTTAAAGGCATACTTGGGTAGTTGGCTGCAAACATAACCATAAGAAAATGAGGAAAGTAGTTCTGTGGGAAACCAACTCTCGAGTTAATCATCAAACCAAAAAAAAAAAAAAAAAAATGTAAATATGATCTTTAACAACTGTGAATTCTCTTTCTGTGAAGCCTCTGCTGCTGTAGTTACATGGATGTGGCTTCCTTAATAAAGCAGTCTGTTCAGTGTGATAATGGATCTCGCCTTTCTCGCTCCGCAATTAACAAGTTTCCACACACCACAAATAATTGGCCCCAGTATAAAGTTCAATTATTTCCTTAAATAATTTGCTTTAATTACTTACTTGAAATTCAATCACTTTTAAGATTAAACTCATTTTGAGGAGCAATATCGACATCATTAGCAACACCAGGGGACTGTGTGTCGCTCTCGAGTCTGCGGTAACTGCACTGCTAGTAGAGTCTGAACATGTTTTTCTAAACATGCGATTGGGCAGATGTAAAATATGATTATAAACCCTGTCAGAAAATGTGGTTTCTGATGACTACTGGTACTCAAATGCCTTCAAATGAAAAATGCCTTCAGGAATACTGTGCCAGATAAAGGACTAGTTCAATATTTTTGGAAACCACATTACACAGACAGTTGTACTTACTATGTTTTATGAGAAATAAGTCAAGTTATGTCATCAGAGTACTTCCTTTTTCCTTTTATTTCTCTGTTTTAAGAGGCAGACGTGTGTAGGATTGTTTGGCCTTGGTGGAGGTATGCTCTTTACTGTAGTGTAATTCTAGTTTTGTTTTGATGATTTGTCTTCTGGGTCACTGCTTCTGCTTGGTGTTTTCTTGAAACACATGACGTCAGCTCCTGAGGGCAGACGTGCTGTATATAAATACATTTTGTGAGCACAGGTGGTCCTCTGAATTACAGTGCAGTCACTCCAAAGAAGATGATTAAAATGCTCTTCTTGTCTGCAGATTACTGCTGTGTGTGGGAGGTGGCCTCCCAAATATCTGTGTGACCAATTTCCATTTTAAGTTCTGCTGTGACACAAACAGCAATTACTGTGACCTTCCACATTGATTGGCTGGGACATCATTTCCAGGCGTACCCTAATTAGGATTGGAGTTAATCCCTCTCTGTCTGGTCCCTGCTGCATATTTTCCTTGTGAGAGCTGACCTCTGACAAAGATAAGGGGTACACCTTCCTTGTCTCGTTCTTGTCTCTCCATTCACATGCAGACTTCTGAGCCGAGCTGATAAACCTCGCTATTGAGGAGACTTTTTGTTGGAAACTCGCCCTCCATTACTTACTGCCTGGTTGTCTCTCAGTCAATCAGCAGCTAATTAAGAACAACGCACGCTGCTTCTCTTTGCTCCTCTTCTACTTTCTCTATCTCCCCGAGTTAATATCTTGTCGGAACATTCGTGTTCACTTGTGGCTGTTGAAAGGAAGGTCATAATACACTGAACTACACCCACCAAGTACTATATTTGGAACACCCGTACGCCTGCTTTTTCATGCAGTTAACCAATCAGTCAATCATGTGGCAGCAGTGCAGCGCATAAAATCATGCAGATACAGGTCAGGAGCTTCAGTTAATGTTCACATCAAACATCAGAAAAATGTGATCTCAGTGACTCAGTGATTGTGGTGTGGTTGTTGGTGTCAGACTTGTTGGTTTGAGTGTTTCTGAATCTGCTGATGTCCTGGGATCTTCACTCACAACAGTCTCTGGAGTTTAAATCAGAATGGAGCCAAAAACAAAAACCATCCAGTGAAGCAGCAGCTCTGAGAACGGAAACATGTTGATGAGAGAGGTCAGAGGTCAGAGGTCAGACTGGTTGGAGCCACTCTGTACAACTATGGTGAACAGAGGAGCTTCTCACAATGAACAACATGTTCATCCTTGAGGTGGATGGACTACAACAGCTGAGACCACATCAGGTTCCAGTCCTGTCAGCCAAGAACAGAGATCTGAGGCTGCAGTGGACACAGGTTCACCAAAACTGGACAGTTGAAGACTGGAAAAATGTAGCCTGGTCTGATGGATCTGTATTTCTGCAGATGGTAGGCTCAGAATTTGGCATTAACAGAATGAATTCATGGACCCAACCTGCCTTGTGTCCACAGTCCAGGCTGGTGGTGGTGTGATGGTGTGGGGAATGTTTTCTTGGTTCACTTTGGATCTTAATACCAATCAGTCATGGTCTGAATGTCTCAGTCTGTCTGAGTATTGTTCTGACCATGTTCATCCCTTTATGTCCACAGTTCACCATCTTCTAATGGATACTTCCAGCAGGATAATGCTCCATGTCACAAAGCTAAAGACTCAAACTGGTTTCATGAATGTGGATGAGGGATGTGGTAGAACAGGAAACTGGCAGCTTGATGTGATGTAGTCATGTCAACATGGAGCAGAATCTCAGGGGAAAGTTTCCAACATCTTGTGGAATCAATGAGAGTGAGGAACAATCCAGTACTAGTATGATGTTCCAAATCAAGTGGGCAGTGAGTGTAATGAAGCTGTAAAACCTGACAAAAAGATAAAAGAACTTCTTGTCTTCACTCAAATGTAACCTGTACTGTCAAGAGCTGCAGAACAACTGTGCTGTTACTTGTGGATGATCCACAGTGTCATATTTTTATATGTAGTATTTATTATTTATTTTATTTTTGAGCACCACAAATTAAATTTCTTTCACCTTCTTTTCACTTTCGTCTTCAAATCATAGAGACAAAGAAAGTAAAAATAAAATACCTGCTACATACCACTAGAAGTATATCAGAAAATCTGTTTTTTGTAATACTGCTGAACTAACCATTAAAGTCATGTGTCATTCAGTTAATATATTGAATAAAATTTCAAATTTCTAAATTGAGGAGTGAATAGTATTTGGAGACAGAACAGAAGTTTTTCCATTTCACATATAAAACACATTTCACACATCACAAGTGCTCACACATCCATATAAATTGCCCCCTGATTGAGTGTTCTCAAATTCCTCTAAAGCAGCACCGCAGCAGATGGGCCACATCACAGGAAAAAGTCACATCTCTTGATCTGAAACGATCACACCAGCAAACATTTGCTCTCTTGTCAGACACTGATGGAACTGTTGCTCAGTGAGTGAGGAAAAACTGCTGCTAATGTGAGAAATCAACTTCAACAGCAACGTGTGTATGTTGAATGTGGTTAAAGTGAGTGTTTGGTGTGGCGGTTCCTTTATGGTGTAGGTTTGATCCCTGCCCTGTTGTTCCTTGTTAAGTTTTATTAGCTGGTGCAATATGTCACTCAAAAAAAAAAAAAAAAAAAGGAAAAAGAAAAAAGTTCTTGTGAAGTTTTTAGGGCTTCACATACCTCCATGTGGACTCAGTTTCCCAAAATCCTCTTTTCCATTTGTCAACTTCCTGCTTGAATTCAGCCCCCGCACTCAGCATTTACAGTATAACTGGTACTGTAACCCAGTGACCCATGATGTTGTCAATAAATCCCGTTGTCATGGTGAATTCTTTCTCTTCTCTGTCACTGCACTACCTTACCTCCGGCCCCCGGTTCTATTGTAAGACAGGCTGCTCTTGTTCATGTGCTAATTAGCTGTTGTAACTGGGTACTTTTTACTGCAAACCTTGCAGTTTCAAAAGAGATAAAGGGCAGTCGATTCCCATTTATTTCCGAACATTGACGACTCTCTTGAGTCCCTCCATTGTTTCATACACTTTGGATCTGGCCCGAGAGGCAAGGCCTGACTCTGCTGACGAGCCAGAAGAATCCGGACGCCTCCTAAAGCTGAATCTGCTTTGGTGGAAAACGGACACATATCTGGCTGCTCACAAGCGTTAAGTAAGTCTGACATCTGGGCAATGTTACTGTTGAGTGTCTGTGTAAATAGGAGTTAAATGATGCATATTAATGCTTAATGTGTAGTATGTGTTTTTATTTAGAATCATTTTTTTGTTTGGTCTTTGGTTGAGTCTCTTTGCTCATTGTACAGTTTTGTCTCAACTCAGATCTTGGATGTTTTCCTTCTCTTTCTCTGTCCCTGCTGGAGACACTGTCTGAATCCAGTCCAAACCTTCTGACTCAACAGATCGATAGCTCTACAAACAAAGTATTACAGGATGCTGTACAGAATATAGGACACCACCTGGAAAACTTTGCATTGCTTGCAATAATATAAAGGATAGGCCTAATGAGTTGGGTTTAATGTGACAGTAAAATAATAATAATAATAAAAACAGTAATAACCTTAGCCGTCTTGCAGAGGGGTTGCTGCCTGCTTCTCATAGCTTTGATTGAGTGATGTCTCGGTGTTGAAAATCCTCAGCTGTGTCCCACTGTCTCTTACTTTCATGGCACATCAACAAACAGCTGTCGCTGAAAACTTGCCTCATTACCAGTGGATTTTCACATGTTTGAGAGGCCACACCTAATTGTTAATCAGTCTCATTTTTTTTCTTTCACTTGAACAGTTATTTTTGGGAGGTAGAATGGCATGTAATGAGGGGACATTTAATACACCCATGGTGGGGGGTGGGCATCGTATCCCAAGGTGCACCCTGCTAACATCTCCTTATATGTCCCAAAGCTGACCACGCTTCTGTTGCTCCTCTCAACTAACCTTGTGATTACCAAGATGCCCATTTGGGTAAAGGGGTATAAAAACCTAGGATTCTTGAGAAACTGCTTTACTTCATTTGAAGAACTTCATTCACAAAAGACTTCAACCAAAAAGATTCTACAAGCATCCATCAGCAGGGAGAAACTCCTCCACTGCAGCCGGGCTGGGCTGCTCCATCTATTAAAAGACTTTCAAAGGTCACCAGACCTCTGAACATGGGACTTTGGCAGATTGGAATTTTCTATTTTCTATTTCTTTCTCCAACATTACTAGTTTTAGCAACAAAACTATTGGAAAGGCACCAGATGATCAGGGGTTTTAGCCAGTCCATGGATCCAGTGATGGACGAACGTGGTACACGTGCAAGAGAGTTTCAGCTCGACTCTTCCTCACAGTCTCCCTTGAGTCTCTCCAACCACCAAACAATCCTGCTGGATGAGGTTCTGGTCCATCCCTTTAGTCCCAGCTCCACCTGACCCGGACCTCTCTCTGGCTGTGGTGCTTCTCCTCACTACTACGTTTTCTCTACTTGTGGCCTCTGTCAATCGTGTTGCTCGTCACTCCAGCACAGAAAAGAAAAATAAATAGTCCCCCCTCCAGGATGTGGCCTCTGTCTCCTGCTGTGGGATCCCAAAGAAGGCCTCAGTCAGACAGTCTGGAGTTCCAGACAGTCCACATGCATGCTAACCTCGTCCCCTCTTCCCTCCCACTACTTTAATTATTGGAGATTCTGTAATCAGACGCATTCGCTTCTTCAACGCAATTACACACTGTTTCCCTGGAGCCACGGTCCCTGACATCCTGGATAAACTCACTCATGGATCTACTGCCCTCACTCCCGACCTCTATTAAGAGAATAACAGTTGTGTTCGTTTATTATCAGATTGTTGCTGATTCGTTCTGAAGTGACTACTCAAATTTTTGTGTGCCACTTTGTTAATCGTTACCATGAAGTAATACAATGAACATGCATGCATGACATAGCCCAATATGGCCAGAATGACACCCTCCTACATTTTTATGCATATGCATTCTCTGTGTGTAACTGTGTGTGTGATGTACAGCAGCATTAACCAGCATGTCAGATGTTGCTCCCAGCTGACTGTGGATTTAGAGACAATTTAATGAACACTGTAATTTAGCTCTCTGCCCTGTCAGCAGGGCAGTCAGGTTCTTTTTACTGTCAGAGTGATGGTGCAGGCTGCACAGTACTTTTTAAACTTTTAATCTCAGTTTTTATGAGTGCAGACATCCCTCTTATCCCTGACTTAATATGCTGAACCACTGATTGTCCTCATTCCCTGAAAACAGGATAAGGGACATACTTTACTCAGACAGTCTGATCATTTTTTTTTTTTTTTTTTTAGTTTTGTGTAATCTCATCATGTAAATGCATGATTTACTCATTACAGGAAAATATTGTTGGCATAGTAGCAAGTACTAATTTCCAAGTTTAATGTGATATGTCATTGCATTTATTAGGGGTTTACTTCTTGAAGTGTACTCTGTGATTGTGTTGGTTGTTTAATATCTTTGTATACTTCTAGCAAGACAGAAGGAAGAAAAGAAAAAAGGCTGATTGATCCTTTGACCAGGGTCAGTTTGCTAAGCGACATCAGTGGTTATGTCTATGTCAAAGACATGCCCATACCCTTTAGTGTTTATGTGACTCTTTTTGGACTCTTATTTTGGCCTCTTTGTATTTCTGTTTAGCATTTCCTGTTTTATTTTTAAGTTATGTTCCTGGTGTGTACGTTACTTCCTGTCTTTGTCCTTTTCCCTCCTTGGTGAGTGTCTGCCCAGCCTTAATGTGTGTCACCTGTTCCAATTACCTCTTGTGTATTTAAGTTCCTGTGCTGCCTTGTCTCTTTGTCAGTCCATCTTGTTTGTTCCTGTGCTGCTTGCCTGTGTTGGTTCCTGAGTCTGCCTCTGCCCTGCAGGGCTTGTTCCCTGGTTTGCTCCCCTGTGTTTGCTCCTCGTGTTCCTATGGATTTGCCTCCTCTTGTTTTTGCCTACGTAAGAGTTCCTCAGTTTCCTTTGAGTTTTTGTTCCTGTGTTTTTTCCCCTGTGTGGATGTTTTTTTTTTTTCTTTTGTTCCAGCTATATGGACTTTACATTCTCCTTTCCATCTATCTGTAGCCAGTGTTTTTTTTTTTTCTTTTATTGCTGTTGTTGTTGTTAAAGTATTTTCACTCATCAGTCCACCTTTGTGTCTACATTTGGGTCCTCTTCCCCGTGTTCCTGGCAACCACCACATAACAGCCTAATGCAGCCTCTACCAAACTTATCAAACTCCTGGAAAGAATTGTTTTTTTTTTTTGTGTTTTGTTTAATCCCCTAACTTTGCAAGGAAAAAGTGACTCTCTGTGCTAGGTTAGCAAACAAGTACCTCATATAAATAAACCCTGTGTATCTGTAAATATATCAGCTGTTGAGTTTTTTTTCCCCATAAAAATGTTGCTTCTGTCTGAAGTCTACAGTAAATTCCACAGTAAACCACGAGAGACTGTATATTCTCTTCAGCCTAGAGGCAATAGACATATAGGCTAGATGCTAGTTAGCTTGTCTGCAAATGGTCTAACAATATAAAATGTCAACTTTTTAATTTTGGTTTCGGCTATGTAACTACTAATTGTGGAAAATCTCTAGCCAATGAAATTATTTCTGCTGTAAAAATTAAGCTATTTCACTGTTTATATTCTTATTTTTTCTTCCCCAGTAATGCTCCATGCTGATAACATTTCAAATAGCTGCCTGTGGTCCTGAAATGTGCATGCACATCTGCTGTAAATGGCTTGGGTCCAATCACGTGTACTTACAGTTTACATCTCAGTCATTCTGACTGGCAGATTAACCATACCCATACCCCCCTAAAAGTGAAAATACTTCAAATAAATGTTTATCCCTGATGGCTCTTTTCATGTTTTTTTTTTTGGACATTTTCTTGCTCCTTGTTTCTTTGACTACTGTGTTGAGTGCCTCCAGCCTGTGTCTGCCGTTCCACTGCTTAATAAATTTAGACAGATGGAGAGCATGTAAAAAAAAAAAGTCTTAAAAGGGTCTTTTACCATTTTGAAAGTTTTGTTGTTTGTTTTGCTTTTCAAGGCTGTTGCTCTTTGTCCTTATATTCCATGTTATTGTTCCTGTGCTTGTACAGCATTTAGACTACAGTAAATCAAAGTATTATTAAATAAGTTATTCACTAACACCATTTATTCTAAATTAAATTCTCACAGCTACCACTCAGAATAATCCACCAGTGCAATGTGGGCATGTGCAGAGTGTGTCAGAGGCCAAAAACAACAACACATCTCAGCTCAGAGGACACACCCATCATTTTAAACTACCTTGGATTGTCATGGTGGAGATAGCAGTCTTCCCTGGTAAATTAAATGAAATTAGACTTTATTAAAACATTATCTCTACAGCTGCATTTATTAACAGGCTTATGAATAGACTTTGTTTACACACCAGGCAAAAAAATCACATGGATCGAGTTCACGCCAGTGATGTGTGAGAGACACTCATCACTGCCATGGCAGGGTTGACATACACTTTGAACCACTGCATCCTATAGGATAATCACATCATTAGTAATCAAGTCGTCAGCTGTGCTCCCACGCATTAACAAATGTAATTACATAGTATGGCACCATCTGGTGGGTAAATTAAAACGCATCACTCCAAACAAATTGTCCAACATACTGTATCAAAACTAAGCAACAACAGTCCAATGTAGCATTGATATTCTAGCATACACGCCAAATTTGTAGTGTACGCTTTCAAGGCATTGAGAAAATGGTTAGCAATAATCAGTCTGAGTACATAGATTAAACACATGGTCGCTACATGGACTTAATGAAGAGTTAGACTTGAGATGTTTTCTTACAAGCTAAGAAAACATCTCAACTCACCCTGATTTGTTGCACCCATGTCCTGTTGTCTTCCCCTTACGACTGAATTTAACTCTGTGTTTGTCTGCTTTAATTTCCTATGATGTTCCAGTGTGTTGAGTTCCTGCTTCAGTTCCTCTTCATGTTTGGTTGTTGTTCCTGTTCCAGTTAGTTTTCCCAGTGTTCCTGATTCCTGCTTGTGTTTTGTTTTTGTTTTGTTTTGTTTTTTTCCCACCAGTGTGCCGCTATAGTCATCTTCTTGTAAGCCTGCTCTTTGTCTTATTAGAACATCGTCACTACCCTGCCTGCTTTGAAGGCTGCTTTTGGGTCCAACTTTCCTGTGCCTTTACAGCATGTTGTGAATTCAATTATGATGGATGTTGATGTGATATGAATTAATTCTTTATTATGCAGCCCTACTGAAATGCTATTTCACCATTATGCTGCAGCTCTTAATTCTGGACTGTTGGCTGGCTCTTTAATAATATATCTATTAACTGATTTCAGATTAACAGCTCTCTTTGTGACAGAGAGTGCTTATCACCCACAGACGAACAGGCTCGATGAGAAAGCAAATGTATAAAGAGATAGTTAGTGTGTATGTTACACGTGCTATGGGTCAGTTCTGTTTTGGGGCTCTCAGAAAGCATCAAAATGACTGGGACGTCTTCTTGGATATAAGTTTGTTTTCCCTGTGATCAAAGCTTCATTCATCAAAGCACAGTCCATTCGTGTTAATGTATAGACGAGAAACAAGATTTCCATCTGAGGTCCCAGAGGAATTACCTGTGAGTGTAAATGGTTTACTTGATTCCAACAAATAACAGATATTACATTGAATTATAACAAATGATTCTTTAAAAGGTGAAGTGAAGGAATGAGATGCTTTAAAGTTTGTGCTCTGTACTTCCACAACAAACCCCTTTCAAATCTGGTTCTCCCAGTGAACCAAGGCCACAAGACCTTTACTGAACAGAAAGAAAAATACTCTGGAATTCTGAAAGAACCTGCAAATGAAAATGTGAACAAATCACAGACGAAGCAACGAGAAGCTTATATAACGTTTCACGTAGGAAATGAAGTCCTGCTTTACAGAGCCTGAAAAAGGGGAAAAGAAGAGAAAAGAGAAAAGAAAGGACAGTAGAATGGAAGTAGACCTCACTGGACCACATGCTGTTCATAGTATATCAGGGATCAAGATGGTCATACACTGAAAACTACATACAACAGAGATAACATGAAACCATACAATAGAAGCCACTTACAGGAAAACACCGCTGGAACAACACAAATGAGGGCAGAAACTCTTTCTGTCAATGGATCAAACCCAGAGACCAAATGTCAGATGTGTCTTCTAGACCCTCAGTTGTCAAATGGACTCAATCTAAATTAAGCCAGAGGAAAACAGAGGAAGCTGAAAAGGAAAGAAATGAAGGAGAGAATATTTGGCATTATACGCCATGTTGAAAATCTGCAAAACTTGAAATCGTTTTGATCCTTGAACCATTATTTTGTTGTTAGATGTTTATTTTGAGGTTTTAATATTGAAAAAAAAACTTGTCTTTTTCATCCCAGGTTTTACAGATTTGCTTGGAAGAAACAGTTGGAGCTGGTTAATGGAGGGGAGCTGGCAGTGGAGAGCAGAGCAGGCAGTTGTGACTAAAGAGAGGCAAAGTGGGGACACACATGAAACACTATGAAGGGGAAACAGTGGGAGAACATAGGGATGAGTGAGAGGCACAGCTGATAGACTGAGAGGTAAGTGTCAAGTTGTTAATGACTCATTAAGGAATGAGCAGAGGTACAGCAGGTAAATCTTTATACACTGGAGGTAGTTGTTTGAGTACACACAGATTTTGTCAGGGAGGTTGCAGTGACTGTCTGTTTTATGTAAGGAACTGAATTATGAAACACAAAATATAAATGGTTTACATTGTCTTGTCCAGACTGAACTAATGCTAAACCCTGCAAACATGCTCCAATACTTACAAAACACTAAACACTGTACATTACAGAACACTGTAATGTTCTATATTACCTATATTACTACATGTAGGGATATTGTAGGTGCAACTGCTTCTCAGTTCTGGCCATCAGAAATCAATATTAGGATTGGTGTGCAGGCTACACATTGCCTGCAAGCTCATTCAGAATGGTGGTCGGTCCTCAGCCATACAGGATATTTAAACATCATTTATGTTTTTATATTTTCTGATACTATAGATGATGTGTAATGGACTTGCTAATTTTATTGATTTTTCAACACAGTGAGACAGAGGACAATATAGAATTTCAGTACTTTATTATAAAAGCATTTAAGTCCACTGTTACATATAATTGTCACGTCTCACATGAAATTGACAGTAATTTCTGTACGCAGGGGACAGAAATACTTTTGTGTTCAGTCCTTGTTCAGTCCTTTTCTACAGAACAGTGAGACAGAATAAAGGCACATTCCCACCTTGTTCACTCCTCTCTGGGCCTGAGGTTACAAGCTAGGTTTCATCCGAATGTGCTTCTATTTTCCACAGAATCTTGAGATCAGAGAATTTTTTAAATCAAAGAATTTCCATCCACTTCTGTTTTACCATCTTTGTCAACTCAGAGTTGATAAAGATAGATGCTGGAGCAATGATTCTGCGGCGTGGAGGCTAACTGCAGGGCAGGGGTCTGATATCAGGGTTGAAATGCATTTCTTTAATATGGGTGAGGCTGGTGTTCAAGCAGAAACAGGGTGTTGAGCTGCTCTTTAAAAGTGCAACATGTAACAATACGTTAGTCAAGTTAACTGCGGTACCCTGTTCTGTTAACTGTGTGACGGGCGACAGTTATAAACCATCTCATGACTAAATTGAGGCGTTTCCCATAAAGCCACGCTGCTTCCTGTCACAGTGTGTGGTGATAATTGATGAAACACAGAAAATTATGCTTGTGCTTTAATTAATATATTCCCTGTGTACATCCCCTGAATCCTGTAGAACACAACATTGAATATATGCCATAAAATAGATGAATGTACAGGCTTGTCAGGCTGAGTCTAAAAATGAATGTGATAATGTGGTAATAATGATTCCTTTATACTGACATGCTCAGGCTTTCTTTTGTTTTGATGATTTCTCACGACACCTACGTTTGTGTTTTATCACTGTAAGGTTAAAAAAACCTCCTTCCCTATGTCACACCTTGTCAAGACACCATTTATTGTAACTGCAATAACTGCTACACCTCTGTCAACCACTCTTTACCTTTATTAACCGAGCACCTGACACAGTGTCTGGTTATGACGAGGCCCTGGCAACCTCTCCTCGTCCCTGCTGAGGGAGAGCGACTCCTGAATACGTCTGCTTCTTCCCAGGGTGATCTCAGCAGTGATACTTACTGCACCTCATTAGACTATTTTGTCTCCTTGAGCACAGGAAGGAGCTGGTTCAAGAACCAATTACAGCAAGCGCAGAGTGTCATGATGGGGATTTTCGTCACAGTAAATGTGTACTGAGGGAGCAAGAGGAGAATATAATTTGGTGAAATAACCACTGAGGTACAGAAGACATGTGAAGTGTGATGATTCATCCAGCTACAATTCCGCTTTAGCCAGACAAATAGGGGCTGCCCAATTAAAACTATGGTGCTTGCTTTCCATGGCATTTTGCATTCACCATGGAAAAGTGCAGCTTGTCTGCCACTTCTGGACATTTTCATCAAAAAGAGGTCACATCAATGAAAACCGAATGCATTACAGAAAAAGAGGACCTGTTTTTCAGCAGTGCCCATCAACACCTCTAGATGTTACTGAGGAAAGTCTGTGCTTTCATCACTCACAATCTCTCCCAAAAGAGATTCAGCCAATTTCAAAGCACGGAGAGTACAGCTTTAAATCTTATATTCTTCTTTATTATGTTTTATATTCAGCTCCTTCTTTATTTGATCAGAAAGATCCAATGAAGGCAGAAAAACCACTAAAAATAAAATATGCCTGTGGTGCTTTATTCACTGCTCTACTGTCCAGTTTTAATGCTAATGTCATATTCTATTGTGTTAAGTAATAGGTGTGAACAGCAGTAAATATCAGCTATAATTAGACAATTAGGATACAAATAGCTACAATTAGACAATGCAAACATTTTCCAGGATGTTGAACTATTCCCTTAAACAGCCATTCACTAGGTCTTATTTTGTTTTCGATGTAATCAGCGCAGTTGCAGTGTGATTCTCTTCTACATGTGCAGCAACACAAACCTTTGTAGCTCCGAAGGTAGTTTACGGGATCCTCCTCACACTCCCACTGTAATTGTGTGTCTTATAAATAAAATCAGTAGTGCAGCCTGTAATAAAAGCAGCTGAGGGCCGTCTGCAGTAGTTAGGGCAGTAGTTAACTCTGTGTCTTACTGTTACTTCTCCTTAATACTGGCTCTTTTTGTTGTGCTCTGTATGCAGCGCATGACCAAACATCATTTTCTTTTCTTTCCTTTATTTTTTTTATTGGGGGGGGTTTCCTACCCCACAATACTGAGAAAAACAAAGAAAAAAAAAATTCTGTCCACAGATCTGTCTGTAATTATTTCCAATTCATTTTCAATATATTTCAGTTTGATAAGGGAAACTTAAGTGTCACTTGGTTAGCTAGGTTAGCTCGCACACACATGCACACAACTCAGTCGTCTGACTTAAGACCTCGTCCTGTGCTGTGATGGGAATTCATACGGTCAGACAGTGGAGGAAGAAACGGAGGAAGCTGAGGCTAAAAAGAGGAGAAAACAGACCTGACTGGCGGACATATGAAACAGCTAATGTTTCAGCTAACTGCTACTACTCACAGTGGTGGAAGGTAACTAAGTATATTTACTCACGTACTATTTCCATTTTATGCTACTTTGAACTTCTACTCCACTACATTTATTTGACCTCTTTAGATACTTGATACTTTTAAATTTTACACAAGTACAACACATTGTTAAAGTAAACCAGTGGTTTCCAACTATTCTTGTTACAAACCAAAGTTTCACAGGTCAGATGTCTGTGAGTTGTTAACAGCTCCACCAAACAGTGAGTTTTCCCTCTAAACTTCTCACATGATTTCATTTCAGTAAATGTTCAAATGATCCAACACCTTACCAAAAAACAAAGATTAGAGACAAAAAGTCCAAAACCTGAAAACACATTTGTGCATCAGAACTTTGTTTTTTCTTCTTCTTTCCTCTCCAATTAATCATTTCACGGCCCCTCAAATTTATCTGGTGTCCCGGGTTTATAACTAGCTCCACCTGCGGCAGCTACAAGAGCAACAAGCTGACACACTGATGCTTCAGTATTAACCATCTCATCATGTTGTATAAGAAGAAAGTAGTCAGAGGCACCAGAGGTACTTTACTTTATTTCTTTACTTTACTTTTATTACTTTAACTAAATTTTGCTGCTAATACTTGTATACTTTTACTTGAATAGGATTTTTTGTGCAGGACTATTTTCACATTGCTGTATTGCTTAACATAAGTAAAATATTTGAATACTTCTTCTTCAAGGTCATTGTTCTTCTGGCAAATTAATGGTATCCGGTCACATTGCAGGTGGCACAGAGAGACAGGAAGAGGGCGAGGCTGAAATCCACTGAAATCAGTGGCCAGACAGGGACATGCTAAAGAGATACAGCTGATCAGGTGAGAAACTGAAATGTCAACTATCGTGCAATTTAGTAGCAGCAGTATGTTTAAGTATTTAGCTAAATATGTAGTATCATCTCATCTCGTAGCCTTGTGATGAGGCTAATTGTAAGACATTTATTATTTTTGTTTATATTGTTCTACCATGGTGTAAATCCCTAATGCCTATAATCAAATTACCACAATGTAACAGACATATAGAAAAATTGTGGCCAGTGTTTGTGTATTTGTACAGCACGGTGGTTTCCAAACCTTTTCTGAAGGCCGCCCCCTTTGTAGATAAGAATATTTTCCAGCACCCCCCCACACCAACACACACACCTTTTGCACACATCCACATGTGATTTTAATGGCTAGGTGTGGAAGGTGTGTGTTGGTGCCTTGCATTTAAAGATTAAGTTCATAGAGTTTCTGAAACATGAAAAGATGTTTTCTGAAAAGATCCTGAATAAAACCCTCCCACGTGGCAGCCATCGGGCCTCACTGTGAAACAAAACAGCTGGGTGGTTGGAGCCCATCTCCTCACACAGTGCAGAAAAAATCCGGGCTTTGACAAATTGTGTTTTGATGTAGTTTATTGTGGCAGTGATGTCTGCCATTACATTGTTCAGCTCGGGACTCAGCTGTTTAGATGCCAGCGTTTCTCAGCGTATCATACAATGTGTCCACTTGTACATTGGGGAAAATGCGCTTGATGAGCGCTTGGAGCCCACCTCGTTTGCCAGCCATTGCCTGAGTTCCGTCTGTGCAGATCCCCACACACAGCGCTCCCATTTCACATCGGCCTCTTTCACATAAGTGTCAATGACTTTGAACAGCAAAGCTGAACATCCTCTGCTGTACTCCACAGAGCTATTAAATAAACACACTGTACTATAGTGTATTTTTTTTATTTCACTAAACTGTATATACCAAGCATAAATTTCTTTCTAATCTGTTTCATCTTACCTGTATGTACCAACATTCACTGGGAGGTGGTAGTAAGCTTGAAGAAAGGAATACCTGGATGTGCCAGTATTTTGTACCAGTAAGTACTGCCCTTATTGATTTGCTAGGATTAGTATCTGTGATGTGGATGTTGAGTTTGAAATATTAATCCCTCACACCACCGCACTAACACGTAACGTCAAACTGCCTAACACTGTAAACCAGAACTGTTAACTCATCACCAACCATTGCAGTGGTACTTTGTGGTTGCTAGTCTGATCTTTCATGTATGCTATTAGTATTTTCAGTATGTAATTTACCATAAAACATCCAAAAAGTCATGGCCTTTACTTTCATTTTACACATGAAATAATTAATGCAAAGACACAGACACTAGAGGTTAAAATTGAAAAGATAAAGTGAAAAATGATAAACAGGTAGCCCTCGAGGTAAATCAGTATTCATTTTGCCTAAAGTGTGAATGAGAAGGTATTCCTGTCAACCTTACAGTAAATGCTGACCTTTCATCCATCGTACAGTGATCCAACATCTGTTCCTGCCTTCCCCAGCTCCATGCTGATACACCTGAAGGTCCTTTGATGAATAATTGAATCGCATTAGTGTATCGACTTCCTAATGGTCGCTGATTGAGTATAGCCTCTCTCTGAAATCGCATCCCTAATTGAAAGCAGCAGTAATGTTATGGTGCATGTATTAAATGATATTCATCAAGCACCCACTGTACATCAGTGGTAAGTATGATGTCGCAGCACAAAGGAAGTTAGAGCACATTTTCTGTTTTCAGTGCTGGTGTTCCATATAATCTACCTTTACCTGACGACATGCTCTAGAAAATGTCTCTTAACAGATCATGGGTGTTCAAAGACGAGCGTACAACAGGAGGTCCAGCTCAAAGGCCAAATTTTTCACCCCTTAGGGAAATAAAAATTGCACTAAAGAAAAGATGTCAGATGTCCATGCTTTTTAGACAACATGTGCATTACAAGTTAATATATATAATATGTATATAATATATATAAAAATATAATATATTTAAGGCTTTTGATCATTTCGCCTGATGCACCACCAGTCATACCGTTCATGCCTACAAGAAAAGTACTGTTACTAAACATAATTTGAAAAGTCTAAGAGGAGAGGAGGATAACAAAAGTGTGGAGTATGAGGAGTCAGACTGTTACCGTTGTCTTGCCTCAATACCCTCTGACGACCTTACCATATTATCAATTGTTTTAAAACTGGTGCTCAGTAACTTGTAACATACTTAATGTAATTTATTTAATATATCACAGTGTAATTTATTGAAGTCCTTCCTCAACAGCAATACGTAGTTACCCTCCATTCCCTGACCTCTTCTCTCCCTCCCCTGTACTTATGTAATTGTCTTGGCATAAGTACCCAGAAAATATTTTATTGATGCTCCATCTGTACCAGATAATTACACTGTAATTTGTGGACTGTAAAGTGTTACCATCATTTTATACTCACAAGGTACAAAGTAAATACACTTCTTTTCTACCAACTTATTTTTTTTAACAGAGCCCAGTGCCACTGATTGTCTAACTTCAGAGACCAGTCCAACAGTCCATTTGTAGTCTTGTCCATTCTGCCTCTTTCAACTGTTTTCAGTGCTCTGTGCTCAGTCCAGGGACTCACCTGCCAGCATCCACTCTCCTAATGATGACACTAATCCTGTCCTCTCTGGACAGGATCAGTATCATCAGGGGAGCTCTAATGCTTGGTAACTATCACCCCAGGTCTCCACAATTATATGTTGTCAAGGACAAAAAGAGCCACCACTGATTTTCTCCAGAACGAAATCTCAGATTAAACTACCTGTTGTCTTTAGAGGTGGCTCTGACATCTGAGGATAATCTCACTCCAGCTGGAGCATGTCAATCTTGTGTTTGAAACCATCTTTTAACTCTACTCTGCTATTTAGAGGAACATTTTGATAAGGGGTTCATGAAGGGAAAACACTGGTCACTGCTCACTTTCAGACCTGAGCGACAGGCAAATGTTTGGACGACGTGAGAGACGTGATGAACACTCAATTTCAAAAATGTTTTATTTGTTACAAATTATGTAAACAAATGTATCATTTTAATTAATTAATTAATTGATTGATTAATTAATTTACTAAAGCAATAACTACAAAGAGCAGCAGGAAGATTATTCCAAAAAGTGCCATCATCATCATGCATCGACCACAGTGACTGCACCTGTGAGCAGGAACAGAGACAGTTCATGAATTTTAAAAGTGACGCCCTCCAAAACAAGCAGTTATGATTAAACATAAAGACAGGCTGAAAGATTTAAAAAGAATGAGTGGAGACACATAATGAATGTTGATACAAGGCCTGAGGACTCATTGAATGGTTTGATGAGCATGAATATGATGTGAATCAAATAGTGTGGGTCTGCAGAGTCAACAGATCTTAACCCCTTGGAACGCCTTTGAGATATTTTGGAGCGACGTGTTGAGCTCCATTCAATGTGGATTTATTTCTCCTCTCCTTATTTCAAGGAGGTGGGGTGATATTAACATTACATGCACTGGTCAGTGATTTAATTGTTCAGAGCACATATGAGAGCGATATTTCAGAACAAATATATCTGTTGTAATGTCAGGTATTCTCTTTAGCCCATATTAGTTTACATTTTGGGAAACTGGCATTATTAAAAGTAGGATGAATGGCCGTTCCTGAAGCTTATGAAGTTTATTTATTTACGTTTATTTCAGATGCACATCTGAGATAATGATACTCTCTGAATAATACCAAGATATGTATCATGTCTGTGTGAAGACTTGACTGAGTTATGATTCAGAGAAGAAGAAGATTATTGCCTCAGGTCTCCCTCTTCAGATTTGGGTGCATTTTTTTTCTTTGCATCTAAATGTTGTCACCCCAGCTTTCTTAACACTGATGTGGACAATAACTTAAATACATTCAAACATCTTTCCCATGTGGATCATGGGCTCATATAAAATGCATTGATTACACATTTTTAGTCATACGTGGTGGTTAAATATCTTTTCTTAATGCCTGAAATTTCTTTTTCAGTTTAATCCAATTATACATGAATTAATTTAATTTATCTCCAGAATATAATAAAATATGGTATTGAGGTAGAAGTGAAAAGTGTGGAGATTTTGAGCATTTTAAGTGATTGACACTAATTCACAATCCTTATCTCTGTGATTTATATGAGAGCTTGGCCCCAGGATGATTAACTTTAGTTCCACTCATAAATTTGTCTGTGCTGTGCTCTTCCACTTCTCCACCCAAAATCTTAATAAAAAAGACAGATAGAAATATTATCAGATGGAAGATGATGAAAACTGAGTTATCAGTGAGTAATACACTGTCCTTATCTTTACTTCCATCCTCCCCTGGTCTCTTCCAGTATAACAAATGAACAACCCAAAAAATATTGACATCCTATGAATATTAATGAATACAAATGAAGTGCAACAACAAAAAAAAACATCACCCAAATGGAGAGCCAGATGTATTCAGGCTGTAAATTATTAAATGTAGTTAGCAGGAGGTGATAGTTTTGCAGTTTGAAATTCTTAGTTATCTGATGGCCCAGTTAATTATCTTCCTGTTGACAAATTCATCCAGCACAAATCTGTGTCTAATGGGGGGGATGCGGGGGGCAATTATTAATGTCTCCTAGACCCTGCTCAGACCTGGCATTAACATGCGAGTCACGTGATCCATCAGGAGTGGACAGCTCTGAGTACGTCAGCTCATGCTTGGTATTAAAATGCATCTCCACATGCGTCTCGAGTGACCACTTCCAATCGGATCTCACTTCCTCTTTGTGCAAATAAACATCTACTTCAATTCCGTTTGCAAATACCAAATGCCTTGTTGTTTTTGACTGCAGGGGGGCGGCATTGCACTTCCTATGCCTGGTCTGGTTTGTCTTGGTGTGTTCCAGGCAAACCAAATCATTCAAGATGTTAGACACATTCGTAATATGTTTCTTTTTGAAAATTTGAACATCCTGGCCGAAGTCACCTTACAGAATTTCTACGACTTGTATTGGTTTACGAATGAGTGCTTGCATCCTCTTACATAGAGGACATCAGTTAAATAGGTGGTCCTTTAATGTGGCAAAGGGCACATTTGTGTTCACAATCCTGAAAAAGTGCAGCCAAATGCAGCCCAAACCACCTCTGAATGTGGTCTGAGTGATTGGATCTCAAATGCATCCTCAGTGTGTGTCAGTGCATTCACACCTGTAACTTAGAGCTGTCCACCTGAGATCAGATCACCTGAGACACATGTTAATGCCAGGTATGAACAGGACCTTATATTTAACCTGAAAGGTGCACAGCTGTTTATAAAAACACAACAACTGATGTGAATATATGGTTTTTAAAAGCTTGGAGATGCTTTACCATAAATATATATATGGAAAGAGACAACAATGACTGTCCCTCACATATATTATGCAGTCCTTAAAAACCTGCAGATATTTCTACATTATTTGCCCTGGAAATATACAACATAAAATTCCCCCCGGGGCTGCACGGAAACATTATAATTTGGCAAAAAAACAAAACAAAAACTGAATAATGATTATTATTTTCTACAAGGCTCTCCTTAGCTAAGGTGGTAATTAACTTGACTTTTGACAAGTGTCTGTGTTGCATCTTTCCACATCGCTTCCTGTCTGCCATCACCACCTTTAAACATTCAGCAGTACGTAAAAAAATGTTGATTCCTCTACCTAAGTGTTGTTGAGATGTGTATCCACTGTATATATTTTACATTTTTTGAAGTAAACACAATGAAGCACAGACCATTTTAGCTCTGTCATATCCTGACTTGTATTACAGTGTACTGTTTTTGTGAATTTGGAAGATGAATGGATGGATTGTTCCTGAACAAAACTTAAATGAATCATGTCACCTGCAGTCAGACTGAAAATCTCTGTCTGACAACTCATTATTTAGTACAGAACTACAGTCTATAATATTTTTTTGCTCATGGTAGGGTTTGTGAGTCGTGTTAAGTATTTAATTACCATGGTACAGTCCCTCTACATGTAGTTTCACTCAGTGGACGAGTCAGGTGTTACAGGCTACAGGTCCTTGTACATCCATTGGGCCTGAACTCCATATTTATTATATCTGAAAACAGTTGAAAACTGATTTTAGTAAGTTATACTGAATGAAGAAGAGGTTGGTTAGATGATTGTGACTCTGCAAAGATGGTTTGTCCCATTTACCTGAGCTCCATTGCTGATCCAAACCTCCACCTGTATCAGATGAGTGGTCCACAGATGAGGCCCAATCTCTAGTGGTGTTCCTAACCTGGGGTTTAGGAACACCACAGGGGACAGCAAGATAGATCAGATGGGTCACAGGGTCATACACAGAATAGGAAGGCAGGAAAATGACTGGATATTTTTGTATTTTCAGGGCTCTAAAATATGAAACAAGGGACAGATCAGTTTTCACTGTGTAAATGTTCACTCTGTTGTGTATATACTTACAGAATTTAAGGCATAATTTAGATCATCATACACCACAACTCCATTCAAACCAGTAGGGTCGGTCTCACATTGTACCTAAAGAGTGAAGGAAAATAAGCAGAGACAGGAGTATACATGTCTTTAATTAAAGAACCAATATTTCATGGTTAAATATTAAGTCTGCTCTATCAAAGATGTTAACAGTGTGTGTGAGTGTATTTGTGTATGCCTGTTTGAAATTGAAACAATGCCGTGTGACTGTACAACAACTGAACTGGAGAACAACATCAAGGCCCAACCAGAGAAATGATTATACTTACAGGAAAAGACAAGTCCTCAAACTGAATGGGTCGAACCTGAGCAGGAAACAACAGGACCATGATATAATTACAGGTTTGTTGTTTGATCAGCACTAAACTTCTTAAACTCTGCTGAACTCATTGATGGGAAAATTTGTTCAAAGACTTAACAGTAAACTTGACATGACACTGACCTTTTGGAATAAATAGTTATGAATAGATATAAATATGTCAGGTGAATGTTTTTTCTCAGTTGTAAGAAAACCAAGAGAGAGTCTAATTAGAAAACCAAAAGTTTGAGAGGTTATGGTTTTTTCCTTCGCGTTATGTTGTTTTGACTCGACAGGAGAATAATCAAACCCAATCATCTCTAATCCATTCAAGAGTTGCACAACGTGTTGTGTGTCGAATGGGTCGCACAACACGTCCACGCAACGCTTCTTGTTAAATCGTGTTAAATCACTGCACTTGTGTTAGTAAGAGTATGTAAAGACAAATATTGGCATTTTAAATAATTAGATACCAATAACAGAGACCAATAACCTTACCATTTTCAGAACTGACTTGAGTTGTCTGATGATAAGTGCACAGGCTTTCAGTAGGCCTTTAGCTGCGTGTAGCATCTATGAAAATGAATTGAAATAAAAAGGGGACCGGTCTAAACAGACAAAATAAGGAAGTAGCCATTTTGTCATTAATTCTCGCGATACAATGTGAGAGGAAGGCCGGTCTCACCTCACGTCACCAAGTTCCATTCAGGTCTGTTAGCAGTGTTTAATGCTGCACCCTCAGCCACGTTAGGTTTAGGTTTGAGAATCTGAACCATTACAGGTTGGGGGATTAGTTCTCCCAACAGAATCCTCATTGCTGCTCAGATTCTTTGAAGGCTCCCTCAACTCAAACAGCATACGGTTTTCTGCCAAATTTAAAGGTACAGCCAATACATTTACATTCATTTCTCAATGTTACGGGTCTCATAAAAACGTGACACCTCTGAGGAACTCAGGGCAGAGAATTTAAAATCTCAGCTTACCTGGAATGTTGAGCTGAATCTCTTGTACAATTATTTCCAAGATTTTAGAAATACATGGCTTTGTGAAAAGGATATCCAATAGGCCATGTGTTGTTGGATCTTCTTGTTAGTGGCTTCCACAGAAACTAAAAAGACTCCCAAGATCTTAACTGTGTGAGCTCCCTACATTGATGTAAGATTGATGTAACTGACAAGGACCTCCACAGTTCCTCAGTTCTTTGATGTGTTGTACACCGATAGGTGTCATTATCTCATCTATGACAAAGAGTGTTAATGTAATTACAATGTAGTAAAAGGAAAAGTCTCTCGTCCTGCTGAGTTGGTCTTGTGTGAGATGATTTTCTTGTTCAACAGTCATTTTATAATCTCCCTGTCCTCTCAGTTTTGTTGCCATAACTTTGATTCGTACAGGAGCTGTTGCATTATGATCTCGTCTTTAAATTTTCTGTCTGTTAGTATCAGTCAGTCCTTTGCAGTATTGTCCAGAACCAAGATGATTTAATTGAGGATAATGTTAGATATCCAGCCAAGCAATCCAGAGCCTCCCACCCTCAAACACACTGAAGTATCCACATTTGTCGTCCTTTCCATTTGGTTCGATGTCTGTCACAAAAAAGAGGAAATGGTGGTTAACTTGCTGCTAAAATCACTTAGCCCGTTCTCAAGCTGAACTGTTAACGTTGGCTGTTTGTGCTCCATTAAAACTTCCTTGTTGACCTGTGAAATATCCTTGAATGCAGTCCTCAGTCCTGCTGTTTTATGATTGTGAGGAGCGTTAATCCTTTCAAGCCGTCACTTGTCATGCTAGAACATTTTACATGCACTTTACATACACCACACCTCATCAACTGACTCTTCCGTGATGCCACTTTTATATGATGCCACTAGGCACCACAGTTCAAGTCGCATCTGTCTGCTGTTGCTGTATATGAACCTGGCCTCCATGGAGTCAGTTGTGGTAGAGGACACTACTACTATCTTATAACTTTTTATACATTCATTATTGCCAATAAAAATATATATTTGTCTGTTGTAATAGAAATGTAAAATGATTTACCTTATAGAGACCTTGTCATTGTCTGCCTGGCAACCTTGTCTGTTTGACAGGTTACTACAAGCAGAGCTGATAATAATGCAGCACAGGATTCCTGGATGATCATGATGTGGCCTGAACTAGTTTAACCAGTTACAACTGTCACTCTCTTCCTGCTCTTGGTAGTTTTTATACTGACATGACCCATACACGCATTCAATAAAATTACCCTCAAGAAAAATATACAGACAGGTGACTAATTTAAACAACAAAAAACAACATAAAGCGTCTTAGTAAGTCTCAGTGTTCCTTGGCGTTGATCCAGTGTTCAGTTGAGTTAAGACCACACAATACAAAGAATGAACTTCCTCTTTTCTTTTCAGTTGATGAGTAGTCCATCAAGTTCAGCCTCCTCTCTTCCCCTTAAAACATCATCTTGCCATTTGAAGTTTTACAAGGGTGTGTGTTGACAGATTATAGCAAAAATACTTAAGATTTTGCCCACTAGAATCGAGATTCCAGGCTTACTATCACATATAATTGTAGGTTGCCCACTCCAGTTCATTGGAGTAGCTAGACTTTCTACTCTATCATTAGTATCACTGTCATTTACATTCCTCCCATCCCAAGCATGACACATGGTTGAAGCTATGGTGTCAAGCCAGTGGTGGCTGGTGATATTTATCTGAGCGGGGCAACAGGTGCAGAGGGTTTCATCTTACACACTAGCAATGTTGTTCTTGTCTTGACTGTTACATTTACTTAACAATTGAACCACTACAGCAAACACACTCCATGAACCAGTGGAGCTAACAATGGCTAATATTGTGGTAAAAGACAGCTGTGTCCTAGGAGGCTACCTCACCACACCTAAATGTAAACAGGAAGAAGATGAATAGACTCAGTGCTCAGAGTTTATGGATATATATCAAAGTACCACAATGTATTCCCCTTATACTGATAAAACAGATCATAGATGTAATGAAGTAGTTTATCTTTTAAAAGGATGGGATAGAGTGGCTCTGTCACTGCTTCTCCAACAGTAAGCTGGTTACTGACAGAAAGTAGTTACCTCCTGTAGTCTGAAAATCTGATGATTCTTGGTCTTCCATGGCAGATGGATGCTTGTCCCTGGACTTTCCCTGTAATTTCTGCACATGAAAGTAGATACTTACCATCCTGTGGAGGGGATGCTAAAATGGAGTCTGTTTACAAAATACATGTTAAAATACTACAAAGGACTTAAAGCTGCATTAATCAATTTTTGGCTTCTCATAAAAACTTCAAAACAAGGTGACAAACGCAGCCCCCATTTGGCCCTTCTTACTGAGCTGCTTTTGCTACTGTATTAGCAAAGATTTTTCCTAGGTGCAACATTAGCACTGAAATAGATAGAATGTTTCTTTCTACCTAATGGACGTAAGTCCATTTTCACTCCTCCTGTATAAAACCTTTTGCATTCTGGCTGTGAAATGTTGGACTTACTTCATGAGCTAGTCAAAGACGTTATCTGCCATTGCTTGAGGCTACACAGAAGATAATTTTTTTTTGTTTCCTTTTTTTTCAACAAACAAATTTTCAATAATGTCACTCACACTAATACCTGTACTTCATCCGCTGCTTAGATGAAAAACTGTGTCGCTCTGCTTGTTTGACACAGAAGCTTAACGACAGCTGGAGCTGTTATGATCAATAGGTCAGATTTATGCTAGGTGTGTATTTATAGTGGACATTTACATAATGTCAGGTTGTTTCAGGGCAAATGGCCAATCAGGTTCCACTCTGTTGTCAAAACACACACACACACACACACACACACACACACACACACACACACACACACACACACACTTTCCTCTGTCTTCCTGATTCCAAAGGAAACGTATCGATGAAAATGTGAAAAAAGCTGTTTTATAATTATACAAATGGAAAATCAGTAGTTTTCAACTGTCGGACAAACAGAAGACATTTAAAAGCACAATAAACCAATTAATTATATTACATATTATATACTGTATATATATATATATATACTGTAAAATAGTTGGTAATTCTCTCCTCCATCCATCCCTCCATTTTGCTCTTTCTTTACCTCTCTGTAGCAGGTTTTACTACCACTGTATATATATTGTGTGTGTGTGTGTGTGAGAGAGAGAGAGAGAGAGAGATCTTGTTAATATTTCAGACTAACCTCACAGGCATGTGTGAGTTTATTAATTATGGCTGAAATGTGAAGCAAAGACGCTCATGAATAAGAGCAACCGCTGCTGCCTGTCAATCTAAGTTCTGCAGCAGCCAACAGCTGGATCATTACACACACACACACACACACACGCACACACACACACACACACACACACACACACACACACACACACACACA
>JBBMJY010000006.1:2790878-2812319 GCA_037833715.1 Toxotes lorentzi
AGATAGATAGATAGATAGATAGATAGATAGATAGATAGATAGATAGATAGATAGATAGATAGATAGATAGAGATATGTAGATATATGAACTGGAGGGGACTATAGAACACTATGAGTTCTATTAGAGTGAAAGAGAGGGAGCAGCACTCATTCTGTCTTATGGGATAAATAATCCACCTGGAAGTTTTCTACACTGCCAGTGAACTTTTTGGCCTGTGCACAAGTAATCTCTAGGGTCAATCAGTGTCCTTTTGTTTTAAACTGGCTTAATTTTTTTATTATGAACCACTGCAAACAGTTCTTTCATTTACACATTTATTTTCCAAGCTGAACCAGTCACTGACCAACTGGCCAGGTCAAAATGGAGAGAGGCCAAAAGTGAAGAACAACTTCGCTGCTGACGTGAGGTGCAAACTTTTAATTGGCTCATGTTCTGTGTACTGAATGTGCTTATTTCTGGTTAACACCTAATATTTTTTTGCTCCACTGATTTTGTTATTTTTATTTTGCTTTTCAGTAATGAGGTGAAGAAATAAAACAGGGGTAGCTTTTAAGGCAATACCAATTAATCATTAATCATATTTATATTTACGTTTTCCGCAGAATATTTTTACATTCTTTTCTTCTTTCTTCCGTCCTTTTCCATTTAAACTGCGGAGATGCAGTGTTTGTCCTTGAAAATAATACTGTTTTACCAAATATTCAATTCCATGGCGTTTTGGTAAGAACTAAGTGGGAAGAGCAAAAAAATAACTGTGGTTAATAGTTAGACGTTAATGAACTAATACACTTCAGACGTTAGTTTGGAGTGTGTATGTACAGTTTGAATCAATCATGGTTTTCAACAAACATGTATTTGTGTGTTTCCATCTATCTAGAGTCCATTGATCTGAAACATCTTTCTTCATCAAGCGTATGCTCACATGCAGACAGGAGACAGGACAGGATCCCCGCAAATATAAATTCTGGAGTCAAGCTATCAGGTGGTTGATGGAAGATGAGTCTCCGTGGACATCCTGGAAGTCATGGTGGGGATGAGGAGGTGGTGCATTGTGCAATTGCAGGTCTGAAAGACAGAATGAAAGAACTGGAATTAATTTGAAAGAACACTATCCAAGGACTGATTAGGAACGCAGGTTGAAAGAGCACTGGCCATCAAAAATCAGTCAGCTTCAATGATGGAGAGCAGCAGAACAAGCAGAAACAGGAAACATTCACGCACAGAGGAATAAAGGCTGCAGTGTGTACATGCACAGATCTGCCTATGTTTTTTTGTAAAGAAAGCTGGTATTTTGTGTCACCAGTGTATATTGAATGGGGAATTTCTTTAAAGGATAAGGCTGGTTAAATGTTGATACTGTCCTATCCATTAAAATGAGCCAAACCAACAATGAACTGATCTCATTATTAAGTAATGTGTATCCAAAGCCTGATATATTATTCTTTTGTACCACAGAGCTAGTGAGCCACAGTGTTGCACTGGGTGACATAAACACACACACACACACACATTATTTTGACTCAATCCCACATACACCCTCCTGCTGCTAAAAATACTCACTATAGCACCAAATGTGTATTAATCCCTAGCTGAAAATTGTCCCCACCAAATGCACTGTTTTCTTCTGAGTAATAATTATTTTTTAATTTTTTTAATGAAACTATATAATTATGGGAATCAGGTTCATCAGGTGGAATGAGTGGGCTTGGGACCAAGTGCCACAGACAGAGAAACTAGTTGAAATGTTCTGAAAAAAAATGGAGCAGCTATTGTTTATTTTGAATCAGCCACTGAAAAACACATCCCTTCTTTTGCCAATGCTTTTTCTTGACTTTATTGTAATTGTCGTTACCAGAGAGAATAATGACAATTCTCAGTTCTCGGCTAAAGTATGGAGATGGTCTCGGTGTGCTGAGTTTTCCAATACTCCACCACCGAGGAGTATCACAAAGGACTTGTGAAAGCAAAGTGACAGTTTTGTGGCTTTGTGTAGTGACCCATAGTGTGTGAGCGTATGTTTGTGTGTGAGTGCAAGAGTGAGAGATGAGGAAGATGATCTCTCTCTGTAAAGTCCAAATGGCAAAATGGCAAAAGGAGCAAAGTTCATCCCGTCAGCGTCACCTCCTTTCCACTTTTGAGTTCATGAACTGCCAGAGAGCTTTTTAGTGAAGAAACTGCTCAGGGTTTCACAGAAACTGTCTTCATAAAACCTCTGTCTCCGCTGCACTGAAGCTGCTGTTTCCCAGAGGTTATACGGGAACAAACTCACTGATTTCATATGTGTCATTCAGAGTTTTGGGCAACATACCTGAATAGTTAAATCACTTATCCATTACTTATTATGCATAAATAAATGAATAGAACGTTTTACTAATCACTGAACAGCAGAGGTAGTTAATTAAATTACTTGTTATAAAACAGCAGGTGATTCTCAGAGGCCCCAGATTCATTGTGAGTCTGTGGGTTTGTGATGATGTTATTGCAAATTACCTTGGAAACACAATATCAAATGATCAAAGCCACAGGCATTTCATGTAAAATTTGCACTATCCATATGTGTTAAATAAATCTGTGTTTACCACTAGCAGGGGCTCAGTAGGGGTCCCTACTCCAAATCCTAGGGCCCCAAAGACTAAAAAAAAAATACAGGCCAAGCATCAACAACTTCAAAACCATCACAACATCATGGCAACATCTCAGTTTTAAACCACAGTCGGTGTACTAGATGAGATGTTGAGGTTTAACAAGCAGTGAGCCCACAGTTTGTACAACTGATTTAATCTGCCCATCCACAGTTAACTGTTAGCACCAGTGACTGCACACAGAGCAGCAGAGGTCCCATCCTCCCAATTTGAGGACTCTACAATTATGTATTAACAATCTTTTTTTTTTTTTTTTTTGAATGGACAGAGTATTGTAATCATGCCAGCTCCAACAGACAGTGTTGCTTTATGGGTTGTTTTTAATCTTAAAATTGCCAACAATTGGCTTCAAGTCTGTTTATGGTGTATCTGTTAGAGTTAGTCAGCCCTAAGTGGTTTGTTAGCCCACTTTAACCTACACGAGTTCCTGAAGGTTCCGTGTTTCTGTCGCCACAGGGGAATTAAATTCACAACAAGTGAAACTTGAAACGAGTCCATAACCTCTCCCTATGTGTTTACTGCTGAGACAGACCATGGACTGAATCATCTGTCAAGCAGCTGTCACAGATGATGAGAAGCTCAAAAAGACAAAAACAGTCTGAAAAAAGCTGTCAGAGAAAATAATTTTCATTGCTTCCAAGAACCTAACAGGTGATGATGTGACTGACAGAGAAGGGCTTATTTTCTGCTTAGATGGTTATATTCCATGTTTCATTTTACTGGGAAAAAAAGAGGTTTCCAGGGAGACTCTTCTCCTCTTCTCCCTGGAATAAAACTATTTAAGCAGGGCTACTGTGAAAGTGTGCTGTATCTTTAAAAAGTCTAAAAGCCATCTAAATACAGCTGTTTAAAAAGGGGAGTTGTCTTATAATCGGGGTCTTCTTACGTTCAGGCTGCTATAGTATAGACCACCCATCCATTACCTGGTGAGACAGAAAACATGCCAGTCTGCTGCAGTGTGGAAGGAATGGAGTGATGAATCTCATGTACTTATTTAAGTATAAAGTTTTTTTTTTTTTTTTCCTTTTCTGTTTTGAACCCAACAGGAGTTGGATCATTCAGTCAGATTATCTGACACACAGGGCTTCACAATGTGGTGTTGATATAACTCCTCTGTGAGCTTGCTCGACCTGCTGTTACCCATAACACCCTTCTCTGCATAGACCTGCAGAGGCATTTACATGTACTGTCACAGAGCCATGATTACAGCTTTGCATATTTACCATATTCAGTGGCTTCAGACAGTATTCAGACCCCTTCACTTTTTGCACGCATTGCTGTGTCGTGGATTTAGATCTGAATGGATAAAATTGCCATTTTTGTCCATCAGTCTGCCCTTAATAATCCAGAATGACAAAAGGAAAACATGTTGTTGTTTATTCTGCAGAATCCAGAATCTGTGATGGTTTATTTTGTGGTGCAACTTTTTTATGGACTTCTGTCCCTCCCAGGCATCCATACGAACCCTGCAGTTAACTCCACATATTTTTTTTTTTGTTTGTTATCACGCCTCCTACTGGTCTTTGCATCTCTGCACCAGCCTGCAGAGTGCAAATTGTAATTATCACCTTGAATGCCAGAAATACTCGCACAAACCGTGCAGTGTAAAACATCTGAGTCTTCAGACAAGTGTGTGTGAACACACTTCTGAGAGCTTGCTAAGAGGATCAAAAACACCTATGTGTCCCACAGTCTGCATTCCTGAACAAATGCCTTTATTAATATTGTTGGGTCTTGTGTGGCAGATATGCACCAAAAGATTTCATCTGTTAATTTGCCATATTTTATCAAACTTGACCACAACTTTCCATTTAAAGTATCACTGTTTACTGAATTCTCCCAACTCCAGCAGCAGCAGTCAGTAGAGAGTGTCAGGGGGATGTGTTATATCAAGATGTACTTTAAGGCTAAATATTTAGTCTGGAGTTACTGGTTTGGTGTTATCTGGGCAGAGCAAAAAGCTGCTGCTGCTTCGTTATGTCCTGGTGTTGACTTGAAATGTAGTGCAGTCGATAAATACAGACAATACAGATAAGTACAGGCAAACGCTCAAGGGGTAACAATTGATTTGAGTCTGGTGGAGAAGTAGGTTTAGACAAAAAGAGGGTAGATTACAAGAATGAAGTGTTGTGCCTAGCTCTGGCTAGACGTCATTTCATCATCACCATCATTACCATAATTTACGATGGAGCGTTTCAGCACAAAACAGCAGGTGAGACAGCAGGTGGTGGTTGCACCTTGTAGGTCAGTCAGTGAACAAACTGAGCGGAATTAAATGGACTCTCTTCCTGCTTCCTGCAACACCAGTGTATATTTCTCATGATTTGCCCCCAACTCCACTGTTAACTCAAAAAATGTGCTAGTTAAAGTGAACAACATTAAACCTGATAAGATTCACACTGTATTATGTAGTTTTTTTTTGTTTTGTTTTTTTTACAAATCATATCTTAGCTTTTGCTAATTTAAATGCATGTATGTTTGCGAGTGACACAATAATGACAGCAGTTACAGATTCACAAATTCATGATATGAGTCTTAATTAAATGACTTGTTGATTAATGTTTAGCACGTATAATGTTTACCATGCTCACTGTACATCTGAGGAATGTCATCAGTTTTACAGTATTTAGTCATAAACCAAAGAAAGATGAAATGTTGTCCTGATGCTGGTGCTGTTTGACCAGCTGTACAAAAGTCAGGGCATCATCAGAGTCATTAGGATTCATTGTCTGTGCACCATAAATAATACTTTTGAGTCGTTTTTGTGATATTTCAGTCTGGACCAATTTCTATCCATGTAGCTAGCATGGCTAAAAATCTGATCTACCTACCTCTTTTGGATATTTACTGCTAAGACTGTCCCAAAATGCAGCCCATCAGTTTCCAGTCTAATGGCAAATTCTGCAAGGTGCTAGACTTCAAAATTGGATCAGGAGGTAAATATAACACTTTGTCTGCAATGCCTGAATATCACTTACAACCACAGTAAATGCTTTTTTCTTGATATCTCATTCTGTTCCCACCTCTCATGACTGCACAGACAAAATGACAAGCAGTCCTAGTGGAAATCTGTTCAAATTGAAAGGTACGTGCATAAAAGCTTCAATTTTAAATGGAAAAGAAATTAAGAGTGCACGGTAAAATCAGTAGTAATTACTCCAACCACTGTGTAGTCAAGTGAAGTCAAAGTTATGTCAGGGCAGTCTTCAGGTCTAGAACAACGGGGGTTTATAGAATCGGATGTATAGCATCGGCTGATGTATAGCATCAGTTCATTTTGTGAGGCAGGCAGTGTTGAGGAGCAGGGGGCCATGCTGGAGAGGTGGTGGGGGGTGTGGTGGGGGGTCTATAGCTTTTCCTATAGCTGGGCCCCTTGTGCATCTTTTCTGTCACTGCTATCCTTTCCACAGTGTAGACACACATTCACAGATGAAGGAAATTTCATTAAGCATTCAATATTCATATTCTCCCTGTTCACCTTCCACCTCTCTCTCTCTGTTTCCTCCTCTCACTCCATCTCTTCTTCACCTACTCCACAGTGGTGAGATGAGACGTTGTGCCCCTACATGCCATTTTGTTGTACTGTGAAATAATTGGTCAGGCTTAAGCACAACTGCAGATGAATACAAACTGTGGGGGAAGTGCTGGGCGGCTCAAGGTCACTTGGGAGGATCATTTCAGAATGCTGTTTCATTGTTGATCCGGTAATGAGAGAAGGGACCTGGATTACAGAGCTGAGTGAATGCTCCCCACCCATCCACAGGTCCACTGTTCACAGCTCAATCATTGCTCTGACTTCATGTTGTTACCGCTGTAGCCCCGCTGCTCACTTACTGTTATCACTCATTTTTTTTTATCCCTTGTGTGCGAACGCCCCTTTTTAACTATGACAGGTCTGTAAAATCACAAACTCACAAGCTGACTCCGGTGCAGTTCATTTGTCATCTGAAAGCAAATGGACCAACCACAGGATTCTATGATGGTAGATATCTGGTTTTAGCATGAGTTCATGTAAATCTAAATCCATCTGCTGATTGTGATCTGTAAGCAATCAAAGAAATACAAATGGTGTGTTTACTCTGTATACATCGCTGCATATTTGGTAACCATCATCCTCCATCGTCAGCTGTCAAACTGAATGAGCAGCGGGAGACAGCAGGCAGAGCCATGAGAGGAAAGAAGAGGGGGATTGCAGTGTTTGTCAACTAGAGATGGTGTTTCCCAGACATGTTACTGCTAAAGAGCATTTCCTCAACCTGGATACTGAAGTGTCAGCTAAGGGAGTTCACATGTACTATTACTGTCGCTGTTTACAGCCCGGCATCAGCTGCTGCAGATGTGGCATGCAACGCCATCATTTCTGTCGCCCCTAGATTATGAAATCAACCCCCAAATGCTTTCGTGGTCAGTTCAGGAGGAGAGTAAAGTTTGTAAAACAAAGCTAACTTCAGGTAAAGCTGTTTAGTTACAGGTTACTGTGTTAACTGGGAGAGACATCCCCAGTTAACACACTTGATGTATATCAATATAATATATAAATATCAGCATCTGAGGATTGCACCATAATGAAAGACTGAGAGAGATTGGTGTTGGCCCTTCTCAGACCTCAGGTGAGGCCCCTCTTTAGACCTGCTGCAGTTTGTCTGTTCCCCTCAGGTTTGAGTCACAGCTCTGTACACACTCTGTACAGTGACTCTCCTCTGTGTCGGGAGAGAGGACTCCTCTGACAGAGTGGTTTTGCCTTGTTACAGGACAGACTGCTCATCTGGACTTTTATTTATTACATGATGTATCACATCTGTTACATATCAGATTAATCTGATCTCTCAGGGTTTGTACTGCTCTACATATACTTTATCATATATATATGTATGTATTACCACGATTAATATGTTATACTTAAATTCAGTGTACAGTTAACAGCCATGCAATCCTGTACCTCGCTGTACAGTGTTTTTAACCCCAGTTGCACTAATGTCAGTACATTATAGTATTAGTGGTATGAGAATCCTCTTTTTCATCCTGATTCTGTTTATCATTTTTCATAACATTTGCAGTCTAATAATACTAATGATCTTCATAATCAGTTATTCCTTAGTGAGTTCCCTGTGAGATTTCCCCACATGATCCGATGATGCAGAATAACAGCTGCTATTACCTGTTACCTGTCATATGACTTCATGTTTATAACTCCTGGTTTGTTTGTGTGTTTGAATACTTTTTTATCCTTGGTCGGGACCAAGTGAACTAAACTACATGCATGAAAGTGCCTTTATATAATTCATAATTAGTCAGTACAGAAGGGCCTGAGCTGTTCATTTAGACTACAAGTTGACAGAGTGTGTGATATAAAAATAATTTTGTGCATTTAATTCTATTAACTGATAAACCTGCTGTCAATCATATATTTGATTAAAATACAGCCATTTGTGGATTTGTGATAAACAGTTTATTTTTAGAGGTGAAGTTGAAAAAAACCCTTTAGCCAATATCAGAAGTTAATTAAGACATTTGTCAAGGAAGACATCAGTTCAATTAATACATAAACCACTGCAGGAGGTTATGGTTATTTCTAATTTTTTTTGTGGTAATTGTTCCTCTCCCCATGGCCCCTCTATTTATAGTGGCAGTTTAGTGCAGCCCCATTGGTCTAATCAATGATGGCAGTCGATACATGCCTGGTTTTATTTGCTTTTGCTGCTCCACGGATACCAGAAGAGAGATGATAAAAAAACATCAGCACTGTCCATTTTAAGAAAACTGAGAGCAGACTCTTACTCCAGCCTCTCTCAGTTAAAGACATTCACTCCTTACTTGCTAATTAGAAGTGGACCTTGAGACTGCAGTAAGGACGCAGAGAAAATAAAGAGATGGCCTTTCACTTTTTATCTTTTCTTCTGTGATAATGTGGTCTAATTAGGTATGTGCTCCCACTGTATTGTAGCTTCCCTCAGTAACAAGTCTATAAGATGTTATCTGGTTTCACTGGCAATTTATTTTGTTCTCCATTGAACAGAACACAGGCTACTGCAGCCGACGCCAAAACAACAAAGTCACTTCAGCTCTTGCTTACAGACTAACTCCTGCTCCCCAAAACTAGCAGGAAGAACAACATACTCTCTGCCAATCACACAAATCCCTGTCACAGGTAGCTGAAGTGACTGACAGGCTTCGCAGCTTCTAAGCCTGTAACATGTTCACTCAGATGCTGGAAAACTCAGTAACTGCAGGAACACTCCTTTTTTTTCATCTTAGCTGAGCTGCACTCAAAGCTTAACAGTTAAACAGGGGAGCAAATAAAATCTTTTAGACTACCAGAGGCCTGAGATTTCTCTGAGGCCATGTACGACTGGGGTAAGGAAAGGAAAGCCTGGGCCAGGGGGCCAGGGTAGTGACAGATGCAGCAGGAGGAGAGAGTTCAGGTTATGAGGGGAAGGATGAGTCCCTGGAGTCTCTGGAGGTGGACTGACGGGTGATCAGGGCAGTGTCTAGGGTTTGTTGAGCCTCACTCAATAATCCTGGTGTGTTAGTTGTGCTCTGGTGGGGGGGCAGTCAATGCAGGGTATCCATCCTTCCTCTTGGTGGCAGCTGGACCCTGTACACAATCTCTCCAGGATCCTGCCTCCTTTAAATGGGCAATATGTATTCTACTGTCACTATTAAGTCCTAATACTCATAGGGCTAACAGAGGGATGAACACAGTTGTGCAGGATGCAGAGTTTTTGTTCCACTTTGAAGTGTAGACCTTTTGCCCTTTTAGGCATCTTTTGTCACAGGTGTAAATCCCTGCCGGGCTCTGGCTGCTTCTCACATGAAAACGTGAGAAGAAAACTCCAAGAAACAAATCCCTCTCTGAGAACGTTGGGGAAAAACTTCTCCAGCTCACTTCTCCTTCCCAAATAATCATGCACTCAGTTGTCAGTTTATTGGGACCACTTAGATAAAATGAATGCAGTCTAATTGAAGAGGTCTGTTTTAAATTGTACCATCATGATGGTTGTAATCAGTTTTTGTTGAAACTGTGTGAAAGAGGTGTTGAATGAACTGTGTGCTTATCTTGGCGGATGCAGCTTGTGCTGCTGTTGAACTGTACTGCATTACACAGAGAGGTGTTTCTGTTATTTAGTCTACAGTCATCAATTTGAACCGGGTGGACAAAATAATAGAAACACCTGTCAACATTGGGTTTGTAGGACCATGTGGGAAAACTGCTACTCCTCAAACTAATTTGCAGAGTATAGACACATGGGCCTTATTGGACACAGTACACAATAACATAAGTTTTCCTTTTTTCCCCTCAAAAAAAAAAAAAAAAAAGAAGAAGAAATGGGTGAAGATTTCATTTGATAATTTAACTTGACTGACACCCACTACGAAGGTCAATTCAGAAAGTCTGAATGTTAAACTTTCTCCGCTTTTCTGTAACTTGAGTATTTTAAGACAAAATGTTTATGATGTGTCTCCAAATGTACACACTCACAGATGTATGCTAAGCCAGTTGAGGTGGTTCCATCAGAGTTTTTAAGAGCAGGTCCAATGGACAGAAGACCCTGGGTTAGACCCATATGCTGGAGAGACTTTATATCTCATCTGGTCTGGATGGATGCTAAGCTAACCATTTTCCCCTCTTTCTTTTACACAATAAAGTACCTTTTTTCAACTTTTAGGCCAGAACAGTATTTGCATGATGTGGTTAGTAAAGGTTACATAACCAACAAACACATGTGAGTTAAGGACTGATGAGGTCTCTTACCTGATAAATTAAAATGTGAGTTCGCTCTCATTTCTCTTCCTGGTACGAGCTAATCTGTAGTTCTTTTCTTTTCTAAAATATTAATTATGTGCAGACCTCTGAAGCAGTAATTATTCTAATTTATCAGATAAAAAAGTGCCAAACATCAACCATTCACATTTCCTCAAAGTACCAAGCGCCTGACCTCCTGATGTCACATGCATCAGTCACGTAAGTTCTGTTCAGATGAAGTGTTTGCTGAACACTCTGCTCATATTCTTTCCTTGTCCTCTAATCTTTTTGCATGTGGATCCAAGAAGTGTTTCCTCAGCTGCTACTCCTCTGTAAATAAATTACACAAATATCATTTATTTATCCAGAAATCCTTTCTCTCCTGCTCATGGATAGAATTCTGCTAAATTGTGCTAATCATGTCAGTCCAGCAAAAAGTGTCTAGTTAATGTGTTGTGCGGCACTGGAAAAGAGATTGGCAGAAATCTGTGTTTATTGTTATGAGCACGACTTGTACAGAGACACACACATGCAGCTGTACTCAATTAGCCTCTCTGGTTTTCACTGTTAAAGACCTGTGAGAAATGGAGTTGTTGCTTGTCCGACTAAAATTCAGTTGAACAAGATTGCAATTTGTGCTTATGGCCTCTGAATGGAAATGAATGGCCTATTTAAAAAGAACAGTTTCAAAGTGCTGTATTATTATTATTATTATTATTATTATTATTATTATTATTATTATTATTATTAGTAGTAGTAGTAGTAGTAGTAGTAGTAGTAGTAGTAGTAGTAGTAGTAGTAGTAGTAGTAGTAGTATTAACTCATTCAGTTAGAGGTGGTGATTTATTGAAGAAAGGTTTTCTCTTTAGCAGGTATAAAGGGAACAGGAGCACAAATGGAACTGGAAAACTGGAAAACTGGAAGCTTTCCGTCTCTCATGGTATGAGTGTAAGATTATTTACAAGCATCTCTGTTTTTACAAATTTTGAGACTCTTAAAAAGTTGTCTAAGCTGATGTCGGCTTCTAAGTCAACCACCTGCCTCCTCAACCCTCGACCAGCTAAACTCTTCAAAGACCTCCAGGCCATTTCTGGGACAATGCTCTGTTAATTTATCACTTTCAGTTGGCACTGTCCTCACTAGCTTTAAGACTGTCCTGTGGTGAAACCTCTACTTAAGAAACAACACCTTGATGCAGGGCCTGAAACTCCACTGACACTGCACTTACTAAAGCAGTGAATGATGTTCTTCTTATTATGGATTCCACCTCTGTGCTTCTTTGACTGGATCTCAGTGCAGCTTTTGATATCAAAGATATCACTTATCGGAAAGAACAAAAGGTGTTTCTGTAAGAATACTACATCAAGGGCAGATAGTCATTCAGATTCAGATTCAGATTCAGAAAACTTTATTTGTCCCCGGGGGGCAATTTAAGGCACACTGAGCAGCATGAGGTAGAAGAGAGGCATTTAACAAGGCAGGAACACAATATATATATACAGGTATTTACAATCTCAGGGTGGGTAAAGTGCAGACAGTGTAAATGTAAACTTACAGGGATGATATTGCTATTAATTGCAGAGGTAGTATGCTTAATAAATAGTAATCAAATGATCCAATTAGAGGCCCGTCTGTTTGCTGTGAAAAGCTGGATGTCACTTATTTTCCTGCTCTTAAATTCTGATAAAGCTGAGATGCTGGTCATTGGTCTGACCTGACACAGACACCGGTTTGATTAAGTAATAGTGTGAAAACTGTGTGATAAAGTTTGACACCCAAGGTTCTTGGTGTAGTTTTTGATCCCACCCTCTCTTTTGATCAGCACAAAAAAAGATGTTACCCACACCCCGTATCTTTTTTTTTTTCACCTGCATAACACAGCTAAAGTTCAACTGAAACTAGAAAATGTGACCACATTGGATCAATGTTTGTCTCCCAGCCCACATCAGAGCAAACTTAGGGTGATTCTGATGACCTGCCAGATCAAACTTTCTATAAAACTACTGCATGTCTTGTTTGTTGTCCCTCAAGTGCACGAGTTTCAAAGATGTATGCATCTGCCTCATTCTCTCTTCTGTCTCTCTCCCTGTTTCTTCTCTTTATTTTCTCTTTTCACTCTGTCCTGGGACCTCTGTCTCTCCATGGGCTGTGGGAGTCTAATTCCAGATGTTTGATATCTGACTATGTGTCCTTCAGGAGTTTTAGTGTGTTCAAGGGTTTAAGGATAGAGGATGTTATATGCTGTACAGATTGTGAAAAACCCTGAAGAACTTTGTGATATTGGCCTATATAAATAAAATTGACTTGATTTGACTATATGATGTGAATTGACATGGAAATTCGATTTTTTTTTTTATTATTATTTGCCTTTTTTCATTTTCTCAGTGCATGAGTTGAGTCCAAAGAACTGTCAGTAGAAATATGCCTGAGCTACAGCCTTCAAACTGCCACGATGGACGACAGGGAATCTCATTCACTGTCAAGGGCAACGATGGAAAAGGAGGATCATTGGTTCTTGAAATGTGCACGCACAAGGATACGGAGCTGAGCTTGCTGAGTTTTTCAGTGATCATCATCGTTCCCTTTCTTTATTCTACATTATGAGGACAAATTAGATCATTCCCTGTACTGTACGTATTAACTTAAGTGAAATCTGTACAGGGGGTGGTGGCAAAATGTCTCACAAAAAGTTCTCAACCATTTCAACACTACATGTCACATTCATCTATTCACACAGCGCCTTTTACTTAAGCATACAGCACAACTAACGCATACACATTCACACACTAATGAGCACATCAGGAGCAATGTGGTGTTCAAGGACACTTCAACAGGGTTAAAACCAACAACTCTCTGATTAGTAAACAACCCGCTCCTCCTGAGCCACAGCCGGCAGAAGTTTCAGATGGAGCCCTGAATGTGCTGCTGCTCACGTCAGCTGTGCAGACACAGTGAGACGAGTGTGTAAAGCCACTATGTGACGCCTCATTTCTCTATTTTTTTTTTTCTTCTTAAATCTGTTAAGTAGTTTAACTGGCTAGTTCACGGACAGACAAACTGGACCAAAGACAAAGTCAAAGTCATTAAAACACGGCCCAGCCCTCTAAATGTTCTGTCCTCAGGCTCAGCACTCAGAATCTAAAACATTTTGATTTCTGTTTACCTGTGAGGAGAGGTGCCAGTGTTTGTTGGAGTTATTTCTATCATGCTCTCAAGTGCAGTCAGTCTGTATTTCTGTTTAAATAATCAGCGAGTGTCTCATTATTTTTTGGCAGTCAGATCAGTTTGGCAGCCTCAGCCTCTCTCTGGCTGGATCCTTGGCTCTTGAATTGCCACAACGTGAACATAACTAACTTTAGCACTTTGTGATTACTTCAGCTGTGTGCTTCATACAGTTAACCATCATTATCCTCCTCGTATAGGTACAGTATGTGCAGCATGTGATATACGAGTATATGTGAGTATAGTAATTCAGTACAACAACCCTGACACTGGGTCTAATAAACAATTACGATTTAATTTAATGGCTGATAAAATGAATTCTGTGTTAATTTTGTCAACAAAAAACTTGCTGACAAAATTCTATATTAATCGATCCAGCTGTCCTAATGTATAGTACACAGGATAGAATAAATTCATAGGATTTAGAATGAAATGTAGAAAAAAATTCAGTTTCTCCTTGTGGCTGCCTGCCAAAGAAGGAGAGAAGGCATGAAATGTGAAGGGAAAGAGGTTCTGTAGAGGAGAGCAAAACACCAGGGAACAATCAAACTATATGTCTAGATGTTGTTTTCTTTTCACCCAAAACCCAAGTTCAAGCAGCTCTGCATATTATGTAATCAGCTGTTGAGTTTCTGAAAGTTTGAAGGTCCATAAACCCATCAGATCTCACCTATGTCACATCACCAACCTGCTTGGCAGATATGAGGTCTTGGATGGTTGGTAACTTTCTCATGTTAAATAAAGATACATTTGAATTGGTAGTGGTGGTTTTGGATGGATACCGACACAGGGAATACATAAACCAGACTGTGCAGAGGAGGCTAGAAACTTAGAGGTGATTTTTGATGATGACCTAAACTTTTCTGCTTGTATCTAAGAAGCCATCTGTCAGCTCAGCAGCACTACTAGGATTAGACCTTCTCCCCCCTCCTTCCTGGATGAAGAAGTATTAGGATTATTCCTTTCAACTGACAGTAAACATATCAATTGTGCAGTATAGAGAAAAAATATTTAAAAAAAAAAAGCACTTATACACAAATATTTAACAATGACTGAAGATGACACACTGCACTGACAGTGTAGAATCCTGCCTCAATATGCCTCAACCTGAACTTCTCTACTAAGACAACTACTGTTCATGTCTAAAATAATGCATGCAGTATCATAACTGATCTCAGAATAGTTAAAGCTGAGTCAATGGCAAAATACTGGGTAAACACATACTGCTCCCCCTCTGTTAGACATGCCCCAGCCTTTATCAACAGCCTTTGTAAGGAGAGATATCACTTCCACTTTGCTATCGTTCTAATTTATGTCTATATTTACTTTAACTTTAACTGGTCAAGCACCGCTCGCCTTCCTTATCCTGGCAACGCACTACTGCTGTGAATGTGCTATGTTTCTTTGTGTACTCTGCAGGTATTTCTGCATCCAGAGTCTGAATCTATGATTGCAAACCACCTGCTGCCCACGTGATTCTGCTCAACACCCACTGCCATGATTATTATGAGTCTATTGTTATAATTACTATTATGATTATGATTATTGTTATTGTATTGCCCTCTCTCTTTCTCTTTCAACCCAACCAGCCAAAGCAGAGGACCACCCACCCAGAGCCTGGCTCTGCCCGTGATTTCTTCCCTTTAAAAGGGAGTTCTTCCTGGCCACTGTCACCATTTGCCTGTGTTGTTCGAGACCTGTTCTGTGTGAAAGGTGCCCTGAGATTCTGTTATGATTTGGCGCTATACAAATAAAATTGATAAGACATGATTTAACTCATGTTTTAATTAAATCCTGTTTGTGGTTATTCAACTTAAGTCTTAAGGATGAAAATTAAAGCTATCTGCTAAATGTAAATGTGCTAAATATGTTGGGTTGTGTGTAGGTCGGACATTACACAAGGCCTTCAAAATGTAAATGTCAGCCTGTTTATATGCAGAAAATGATAATGCAGTTTGATATAAACTTTGCCATAATTTATACTGCACTTTTACCTATATTACCTATACTAATGTTTGTTTCTATTTAGACTTAATCATTCTCATTTACCTCTTAACTGGACTGACAACCTCCTCAAGGTAAAAATACATTTCTATTTCAAAGAAGCTCCTGAGCTGAATGAATTGAAGTGTGGTTGTACTTTATCCCTACCATGTCTCCCTGATTCCCTGCAGGCTCCAGGAATTATGGAATGGCAGGTAAACGGCAGCAAGCGAGCTACCTCTTAAAAAGTTTCCCGAAAGACACTTCTTAGGCCTGCTCATCGAACTGTGTGCACTGGCTTATCGATCTTTCCCAGGCTTTGAGGAAGAAAGAGACGAGGAGAGGAAGTAGAGAATTCAAGCTGTGTTGCCACAACAGCAGGATGAGCAGCCATGAAAGAGGAGAGGCAGACCAAAAGTAAAAGACAAAGAGACAGGAAGTGTGAAAAGAGACACAACACACATGCACACGCGCACACACACACACACACACACGCCGGTCTTCTCATCGCTGTCTCCTGTGTGGTGCCCTTGGGCTTGGCAAAGTTTAATTGTACATTGATGCGTTAGTTTGACCAAGAACTCTCTGTAAACAGACCTTGACTCTGTGTTGTGTCTGAATTACCGTGAGAGAACCGAGGGTCTTGTAAACACTCGATGAAAAGCTCACTCCTCCTCAAAAATGTCCGACCTTTATGAATTTCCATTCTGCCATTTGGAGAGTTAACCAGCTTGATGTTATGAACCAGCAGCATCCACTCAGCTACAGTCCTGAGGGCAAAAATGCAGTGTTGATGAGCGGAGAGGCCAATAGAGACATTCAAGACCTGCTCAACTCCAAAAAAACACCTCCATTCATAACAGTAAAATTTGGTCAGTTCCCAGACCTGGATCCCAGCAGAGCTTCTTTTGATATGAGATGGGAACTGGGATCTTGAAAGTAAAAATTTTCACTGACAAATCCTCAAGAACTGCATGAGTGAGCATGTTTCAAGGCCCTTTTGAAAAGTTTTCAACATCTCGCAGAGTTTTAGAAATTCTTTAGAAAAGCTCAGATTACAGTCAGACAGGTGCAGTATGTTCTACTGATAAAAAAAGATCAAACTTTACTCTGTCTAGTTCAATCTACTCTTTCTCTTGGCTACATTCATACAAGAAGTAGTAAAAACTACAGAACAGTAAATCAAACAAAATGGATATCGTGTGATTAGAACTTCTTTTGATCACAACTTTTTGTCTGCCAAAAGTAGATTTGGTTTAATACTGAAAAATATAAACAACAGCGCTGCTGAAGCACAAGATGGGACACATAGTCCATCCTGTTACAGTGATGGTAATTCATATAAACAAGCTTTTCCATCGTGTTTGCATTTATTTATACTAACAGTAAGACAACAGTGCAACTATGAGGTCAAACTGGAAAACCCAAGATTACCGTGTCACTTCCTACACTATCACCAGCATTCAGTGAGTAGCATACATAACTCAGGGTGCTAGAAAACCTATTCTCAGAGAAAACATTAGAACAACTGTGTGTTTTATAACGTTTTACATTTTGACATCAGACTGTTTCCCTTGATTCCAGTCTTTATGCTAAGCTGGGCTAATAGCCTGCTACAATCATTACGTTTTGTACCTGGTGAAAAGCCAACCTGGGCTGAAAACACTGTATTTTTCCTAATGTTTGTAAGTAGAAATACTGAACACAGCAGTTAACAGTGTTGTGCGTTCTTGTGAGACAAAAAAAAACAAAAACAAAAACAGGCTCTTCCTTCAGTGCCATGCTGTCACTGTGTGAACAGCCAACATTGCAAAATCAAAACACTCAGGTGAACTCAGGGTTTTTATTTAAACAGCACTGAACAACAATCAGCGTGGCACAGTAAGGAATCCACAGGTACACCAGGTGTTACATTGACTTTCTAGGTGGATTTAATGTCTGCAAACTCCATCATGGAGTGCAGTTCAGGCTCCTGCAAGGACAAGAGCAGGAGTTATGTACACACGAATGCTGCAGACAGTGTGCATATGACCACAGAAGAGCTCACGCTGAGCCCTCAAGATCATCACATGTCCTCAGCTGAAAGAAACGGGAGAGATAACTGTCCTTCACGCATCAGTTATCTTTCCTCCCAAACATATTTAGGAAAGCAAATCAGCAGCATGTAAAATTGTTTTGTAGATGACAGAGTTGGGAGCAGAGTGTTTACTGCAATCAACACAAAAAGCATCAGTGAGGCTGTGCATCTTTACGGGTGATGATTACCAAAATAAACTTAAGGAAAGAAATAAATGGCAGGTAAATTATTAAAAGCGTCCTCCCTCACATCATCTGTTGCTTTCGGAAAGACTCTGTGAAGTTACATCTGTTAGTGAAAACCAAGAGCTGATGGGGACTGATCGGTTTCTTCCTGCGCATTCAGAGAAAGAAACATCTGGATACACACAGATATAAGACACACACACACAACCAGACACACAGGTGCATGTGCACAATAAACAGATGGTTACATACACACACACAAAACAGAAGATAACACACACATGCACACCTGTTTTAGGGTCATATTTATATAAACACAATCTTAAGATCATTTACTGCACTATGTCCCCACTGGATTCATAAAAAAAATTATTGTTAGAGCAGCAAAGGTTTTATAAGATTTTAGAGCTGTAACTGGCACACAGTGAACCCAGAGAGTAGTTACAGAATGTCAAACTGTGGATTGTCCCCCATGTCATAATGTCGAATGCCATTTAATTAGCTGAGACAGAGGAAACCAAACACAAACCTAACAGGGCTCTATGAAACCGTATGCTTTAAAAACATAAAGAAAATACAATATGCACAACAGGGTGCTGTAATCAATATAACTTTCACAAGTTAGCAGAGATGAGTTGCTCCCACTTGTGACAATGTTTGACTGTTGCACCATTATTCAATGATATAGAGCTGCAAAGGGTAAGTTTTACTGTGAAAGTCTACGAGTTCTACACATAATGAATGCAACTTAAATGCTGGGGTTAACAGTTGTAAACAGTTTTCACAAACAGTTTTTCTTTGTTGATCGTGTCATTTTACAAATCAAATTGAATGATATAAAACATGCAACCAAACATGACTTTTTTTTTTTTTTTTTTTTTTTTTGCAGTTACAGGTAATTAAGGACACACACTGATACCAACCACTGTCACCAACTGTCCTGTAACTGGATAAAATCAAAATGTGAAATAATGCGTTTTATTTTACACACAACCTTATGACTCTGTTTTGGATGGATGACAATTCTGGTCGCATCCCTGTAGGGTTTCCTTGGCTACATGTAAATCAGGGATAATCCTATTCCATTCCAGTTTGGTGGTAATGCTCCTGAAGCTTTTGAGAACACCAGACAAGATTGTGTGTTATAGCTGTTCAGGTAGAATAAGAATAGTTTTGCAAAAACATTGTTTAAAAAAATGAAGTCTAAAAACCTGTTTTCTCTTTCACTAAGCAGCCAGAGCAGATGGATATCTATCAAATGTTGTATGGGGTACAAAATTGAAAGTTTTGAAAATGCCAGTGTGAATGCTGAATAAACATTTATCTCAGAACAGCAATTTTACTGGTTTTCAGTAGTAGGAAGTTGCTTTGGTTCTTTATTTCATTTGAGCTTTCACATGACAGTGTTGCAATGAGATTTCAGTCCCCCCTGCTGAGCACATCCTTGGCTCAGTTTGTGACACATGTCCAAAGGGCTCTGGCAGGCATGGGCAGCTGAGCTGGTAGAGAGTGTCAGCCATTAATTGGCTGGTTTGAACCCTGGCTCAACTGCCCACATTTTGAAGTGTAGCTGAAGCCCAAAAGTCACTTTGGACAAAAGCTTCTGCCACATGACAGTAATGTAATGGCTCATGGGGACGCTGTAGGTCAACTAAGGACAATCGTATAACAAGGGAATAACAAGACATTCTAAAATCTTTATCCACATTCAGCATTTTTCTGAAATGTCTTGACCATGTATAATGAATTGAAAGTGCATACCATTATGTTTAAAAGTTTTGAGTGTGTTCGCTTGACAGTGCGAAAGGGTTTTATTTAATGGGCACACAGTGGCAATGATGGATGGTGGTACTGGAGCCCTGAAGTTGCAGCTCTCCTGTCTTTCACTTCAACTTTATGAAAGTAGTTAAGAGAAAAGTTTGCAGCAATTATTTGTTCCTGTTGTAGCAGCTGCCCTCATCTCTGCCTACAGTTATAGACAGAGCTAACTGAAGCACCAACTGCCACTCGCTGCTGAAACGTCTGATTTAGATGTCGAGACAGAGAGGAGACACGGGAGGAAGATGGGAAAGTCAAAGAGGGAAAAAGAAAAAAAAAGATGCCTTGAGAGTTTTCCTCTTCCCTCTAACTGGTGTGAAAAAGATAATGCAAATGAAAAAGTGTCCTGCTGAATGATGATAGAAGCTTAAAGCTGGTTTGCGGCGCATCTGGTCTGCAGTGAGAGTTCTGTTTCTGCTTTGCTTGTGAAATTAGGGAGGAGCTCTTATAATCTGGCAAAAAAAAAAAAAAAAACCTCAGTGTTTTTATAAGCTTAGAGCTGCCTTTATCCTCTTCCCTCCTAAAGCCCCTTGCTGACAGCTCAAGACTCTCATCATACAGGGAGAGTAGAGGGAAAACATGATTTTTCTTCCTTGCTTTTTATTTCTTCATGCGTTATTTTTCTCAGTCTATTAGAACGCTCATTCCTTCATGCTGCAGTGACAGATGCTGGCACAATTATTTATTTAAATTTCATTTTACTATGACTTTCTGCTCAGATCAGTGCAACATGGAGAGGGATTGTTAAGAACCAGGGGGTAGTTAATGTTACAGTCTGTTGTGAGGAAAGACCACATCAATAACAATTGTGATATGAGAGTCTGTGGGGGAGAGGCATATTTTTTTTATTGGTGTGATAATTCAGCCATTTATTTAGACCAGTTCAATAAATGGACTCCAAACCCTAAGTGCTCATTTAGCAGAACAATAAAAACATTAACAGCTAAGTCATTTGGTGACATCTGGGGCAAACTTTGCAGGCGGTATGCAAGAAGCACTGTGTACACATCAGTTTAATGTTGCTGTTGTATGTAATGTGTTGTATGTACGGAAATTTAACTGTTGTTAATCCAGGAGCTGTTCATCAGATAAAGACCTTGTTTAACCCTTGTATTGTGTTTACTATTTAAAGTATGTAAAAAGTACCATTTCCTTGTTTTTATTGGAACAAGGTTTCATGATATCCTCAGGAACAACTATTTTAACACAACAAAAGGAATTTTCATCAGTTTAGTAAATTCTGAAAGTCTCTAAAAATGAAAGAGACATCTGTTGTGTTACGGGTCAAATATGACCCATGAACAATATTGACAGTTGTATGCATCCATGCATCAGTTTTAGATTGCTCTGTGGATCAAATTGGACTCAATTTACACTCTCCCCACTACACCCCACCCCACCCACCCACACCCCCATCTCATCCCACCCCCTCTCCATTCCACTGCACCTATCTCACCTGGGGACACCTAAACCCATGGGAACACAACTTTTCTCGCAGAATATTGATACATTTTGTATCATATTTGGGGGCACAGATGCTCAAAGAGAGGTCTTCAAATCAAAAAAAGGTGACATTGCATCCCCCGCCCACCCACCTTCACCCTCATCACCACTACCACTTCCCACACATGTGGGAAACACATTTGTAAGGAGCACACTAAAACAATCACATTCTGTGATTCATGCATGTGAACACACACACCTTGTCAATGTTCAGTTTGAAAATGTTTTAACATGCACAGACAGACACAGTCCATTTTGTCTTTGTT
>JBBMJY010000006.1:2813856-2827212 GCA_037833715.1 Toxotes lorentzi
AAATCTGTACGCGTCAGTTTTGACGTGTAACACAACAGATGTCACTATGGTTAATAATATTAAGTTTAAAAAAAAAAATACAAGCAATTTATTTTGGTGGTATGTTTTAATATTAATCTATTAAAGTCAGATAACATAATTACCCATGGTCTTCATTATAACAAAGATAATTAGTGAATTTAAATATTGTTGGTATATTGTAAGACATAAGGTCCAAAGGGCCAAAAATGAACACTTAATACAGTGTTTACATGGATATGACTGCATCACAAGTTAGATATGAGGTGAAAAACAATACTGTCTGATAATGATCGTTCTCTGAGTATTTTAGGCTGGGTTAAGTCATGGCTTTCTAACACATTACAAGGGTTAAAACATTTTGTGGGTGTGGAAATACCACTGGCTCCCATGGTAAGTTCAGTACATTGTATATTAGTAGAATGTTCCATCAATACAACAACAGAGTCATGTAAGAAAAACTGTCCATTTTCAATGGAAAAAAAGATCTACAGCATTTTCCTGCTCACATTAAAGGATCTAAGCTTCCTCAAGAAGTAGTCCCTTCCTGCAGACATACTCTGTGTTGCATTTTCAGTCCAGTCTGTTGTCGAGGTGGACTCCACCTTCTCTCCAAGAATGGAAATGGTGTCCTATTTCTCCTGAATTTCAAAACTCTTTCCTAGATTGTGACCACATTGAAGAGCAGGTGGTCGTTCACCCACCATGCCACAAAAACATTGTCCACTGGGTCTCTGCAGAGGGCACAGGTGAGAGGACAGTCCCCTGCTGTGCTGTTGTGTTGCTGACCACACGTTCAGACACACAAACTGTGGTCTATCTATCATTCGGTCAGTAATCCAGGAGGGTGTGGAGGCGTGAACCTGCATCTTTTGGAGCCTGTCTCTCAGCAGGATGGGCTGGGTTGTGTGAAAGACACTAGAGAAATCAAAGAACATGATTCTCACAGTGCTGCCTGATTTGTCCAGGTGAGAAAGGGCTCGTTGAAGAAGGTGGATGATGGCATTGTCGATTCCAGCCCAGCCTGGTGTTGTTTTCCAATTTGCTACGGCCTATTATGTAGCTCCACTAAACTTTCAGCTGAGGTCACATCAGTATACAGAGGCAGAACCTCAGGTATATGTTTCTCCCTCAGATTTACCATATCCACAAGTAGTTAAACAACTGTGATAATCACTGATTATTTAAAACAGTAAAATGAGTATTGTTACTGTGTTTCACTCTGACCAGCAGGGGGAAGCAACCAGTGTGGGGGAAAAAAATAGTTTGTTATTGTCGCCTCTAACAGCCACACAGCAGTCAATCAGCTGCTGAGCCAATATCTCTTTTACTGATTTTATTTTTCACTGAGCAGCTCACTCAGCAGGGGTTGAAATAACATGAGCAAATAGTAATGTTTGTGGAATTAGAGCTAAAAGAGACAAAGTGAAAGCAGAATTACAGCTACATCATTCAAAACTCAGTGATATTTGAGAGGATGACAGTGTTAATCACTGCTTTCAAAATAAAATTGTTAGGTCATAGAAGTTGTCATTATCTAACTTTAATTCCTTTAAGACTAACTTGATACTGGATTCAGAATGGATTAAATGCTATTAAATCCCAACCCTATTCTAAAAAACCCAAAATGAATTTGTCTCCATTGTGTCGTCATGTCATGTTTTAAAATTCTTTACTAATATCCTGCATCTTATGCATATTATATGTTTAATCTTTAAAAGGGAGACACATCAATGTTATGTTTTTAAAAAATAACTGGGGCAGGCCATGTCAGGCTTTCTGTGTTAGCAAGCAGTGCAATGTGTCTTTCCAAATGGTGAATGTTGTAAAGGGACAGGCGTCTTAATACTGTATGTAATGGTACATAACAAGTGCTATGTGGACATGTCGCTAAAAGGGTGATGAGCTATACAGGACTCTGACATGCTTTGGTCAGTAGAGCACCATGATTGCGAATAGCATGTCTTCTTTTACAACCAGCCCTCAGTCAGCCACTGCTATGAATACATGTCCACCCTGAGGTTTGAAGTTTAGATTGCACTTCCACAAATGTGTCCACAAACAGGTTTATTCTCTTTTACAGCTTGAAAAGCAAAAGAACACACATGCAGTATCATTTTACTTCCACCGAACTACAGTGTGTGTAAATCTGTACTATCTATTTGTAATCTGTACATACAGTAGGTGTGCGATTGACTGGCGACCACCTCTCGCCCGCGACCCTGACGGATTAAGCGGTATAGAAAATGGATGGATGGAAAAACACTATCTGAACCTACTTAGCCCATGTGAAAAAGTAATTGCACCCTGTTACATCTGGTGTAAAAGTAACATAGCATTTTAGAAAAAGTCAGTCAAATATGGTGGTGGTGATTTTGGTAGAGACTTTTTTGGTCTCTACCAAAATCTCTACCAAAAAATCGTGAAGGAGAATATCCAACCATCCGTTCGTGACCTCAAGCTGAAGCACACTTGGGTTCTGCAGCAGGACAATGATCCAAAACACACCAGCAAGTCCACCTCTGAATGGCTTAAAAAAAAAAAAAAAAAACAGGTTTTGGAGTGGCCTAGTCAAATTCCAGACTTGAATCCGCTTGAGATTCTGTAGCATGACCTTAAAAAGGCAGTTCATGCATGAAAACCGTCCAATGTGGCTGACTTAAAACAAACTTGTGGGCCAAACTTCCTCCACAGCGATGTGAAAGACTCATTGCCAGTTATTGCAAACGCTTGATTGCACAAAAAAATAAGACACCAGGAAGGGGGAAATACTTTTTCACAGCGCTGTAGTTCAGTAATCCTGCTTTGCAACTGTTTTTTCTTCAGGTTTTGGAGTAAAAAGCACAGTAAAAATGTTACACAATGAAAGCTGTGAAATGCACAGTGCAAAACACAATATAACATTTACTTTAGATTAAATCTAGATAAACTGCACTTACTTGGTGGATACAGCTCAGTAAAGTGCTTCATTCCCTGTACGAACACTGTGTCCATGGTTTGTAAATGTTGGCACAGATAGCAAGATTACAAATGAGAGAGCACAGATTTGTAATCCGAGAGTACTGGTTTACACGTGGCTCTTGTAAGGGATTCTGTACAAATTTCATTACAGAAAAAAAGCAGGATTTAATCACATAAATGGGTAACACTAGTTTGTGAGGTGTACTGTACAATTTTCTAGTGCTCACAGCATAGAAACATTTGCATCATTCTGCCCAGCCTTTGTTTCATCATGGTGACTTGAGTGTCATGTACAGCAACAGATAGACACCAAGTCAAACTGACCGTGTGCTGACAGTCCTCTATGAGTTAACTGGGCCTAATTTACCTTCCATTTGCGGTGCACTGTTATTTTCTGAGCTCTCTCACACACGAGCAAGCTTTCATTTTCTTATCTCTCTCTCAGATACACATACAGCTCAGTCAACACACCACTTGCACTTCATGTATGGCTGAGTGTGACCTTGACACATCCAGCAAGCTTTCACTGTTCATTTTGATTAGATTCACCCAACTTGCCACCAGCCTTCACCCACAGCAACCCTCTTCACCACCCAAGGCCAATAAAGTGTTTTGAAGACAGATTGGAGACTCTTCTCTTTCAGCCTTCACTGTACTCTCCACTCTGCTCTCAAGCCTTTTACATCACAACACTCGATGAACCATATTTGGATTTGTGTCAGTTTTTTTTTTCCCCTTCCTGTTTGTTTACCCATCGCACAGAATTAGAAAATGTGAAATTTCAGATTCCACTTTTTTCAAATTACATAGATTTAGCTTTTTTAGATTTTTTTAAAATTGATTTTGTATTTTGTTTTTTGGATGTGTTTGGGAGGACCATTTCTGCTTGGAACAGAAAAAAAAATCACTGAAAACAAACAGCAGATTCCATTCACCTCTATTCTATTCATGAATTTCAATGAATCTCAGAGAAGGTCACCTGAAAACCTGGAGAAATAAAACAGAAACAGGGGTTTGTATGAACTGTATAGACGCCCTTTTCTACCAGGAAAAAGAAAATAAGATATAAAGTTAAGTATGATTAAAAAAACTTTGAAGTGAAAATGTTGACTTAGGCTGGATGTCCAAAGAGCATTTCTCTGGCAGAAAAGCGGCGGCACAGCACTCGGGAGCACTTCATTCCAGCGCTTCGGCAAGAAAGCGCTGTGCGTGGGTTTTGCTTCTCTGACAGGAGTATCTTGACAACATACTACCACCACCGTTTATTACGTTCAGCTAGAAGCGCTCAAAGCTGCTGCACGAGAAAGGCAGAGTGCTCTGAAACAATACAACGGGCGCTGGGCACAATTGAAAAAGGGAACAATTAAAAAAGATGCTGCTGCTGCTCAGAAAAAAATGCTATATGGTCACATTATCTAAGACGTATTCACAATTTTTACTTAGTGTCTCAGAATTTTTATATTGCACAAGGGAAACAGCTTCAGATTCAAATGATACATTCTTGCTGTCATCTTATCAGTTCAGTCTTTCGCACTGTGACCTTTTCCATCTGCATCCATTTCATTTTTCTGTTGCCATCCCTCCTAATACTCTCACCAGCTCTCCTTGTCAGCAGAGCGTATAACATTGTCACGGTTTACTTTGCTCTCAGGGCTCCCAGATTGCTTCAGCTGTTTGCCCCTCTGGATGAGCTCAGTTTGGACACCGGGGGGATTTGATAGGTGGAGACGAAGCAGCAGCCTTTCAGCTGGGAGCTAGTTAACCTGCGGCACCCCGGCATCTCGTCTTGTTTTGCTTCAACCCGACCTTTGTCTTCTCTGCTCCCACGGCTCTCACTCAGCTCGCTCAGCTGTTTCTCCACAAATGAGAAAATACAGATTGTCAGCAAATATCAATTTACTTTCCACATTCTGCATATGTCAGAGAGGAAATTTACACTAGAATAATGGACTTTGGTTTACGGGTGTCTGAGCAAGAAATCAGAACAGAGCTGTGGGGAATATATTGAAACTGAAACTGTGACGATAAGACTCAGGCTACAAGAAAAAGAAGAGAATTTTCCTTTACAACTGACGACCAACTAGCACAGCAGCCTCGAAATATTAAAGGCAAAAACAGTCAGTGAAGAACATTAGGAGCAGGTGGAAGTGACTCATCTCAGAGATTATTGGCTCCTGGTAGATTCATCTCCCCTCTCTTCTATTATTGTCCCTTTCCCTGTCTCCGTATTTAGACGTATATAATAAAGTGCAGCTGCAGCAAATTTTCCAGCCAGTGTACTGTCAGGTCAGGCCTGATTTAGGAGCACACAGTACATAATCTGCTCGTACACATGTGTGTCACTTCGTATGTCACAGTGACCTTTCAAGCTGTTGGTCTGAAAAAATGCCAGTGTTTTCTCTTTCATTTTAAAAAAGGCCTATTCTTCCTTTATGACTTATGCTATTCGATTTGTCCTTCTTTACGGACTCATCATTTGTTGGTCATTGAGACTGACTGTGCACAGAGGACACCGCTGCTGTACAGTGTGTCATTTTTACATAACAGTTGCAGGGCCAACCTTCCTCTGGCAACATTTCTGTTTCAACACAGCACAGACCTGAATTGAATGCAAAAAGCAGCAAATTGAATTAAAAAGCAGTGTTTCAGAAGTTTAAATCCCATTTCACAGCCTGCATCACTGATGTGTGGCGGGTTGTGGTCCGAGGTTGCATCTGTAACCACATCCAACAGAGATGTCACAGAGTCCTGGAGTACACTAGTATGCTACTGCTGCAAGAAGAGACTTTGTTAAAGCTCAACTCATCTAAATGACTCTGTGCCACTCTGTAATATCTTGGGCATTTACTTTGAAAGTCCTGGCTGATTCTGCTTCATCTGATTTTTGGTCTCATTCTGCAGTGTCTGTGATAATATCTGCGCTCTGTAATCCTGGAAGTCCATCTGAAAACCCAAATCATGCAACTGTGAGATTACAATCAGCGTTGTTCAAGGTTCAGTGGTTAGTCTTGTCACAGAAGGTCTCAATTCATGTTGACATGATGGCAAACAGCTCCACTGCTGGGAAACTTTTGCCAGTGTTTCCAGTTCTCATCTTGTTTAATATGATTTAACTAGAGAAAGTTTACTGACTTTGATGCAAGGGACTTGAATTTTGCTTATATTAGCACAAATGAAACACTCTTCAAGTCCCCTGTGTTATAACCCCACACAGAGTGACTTTATACGAACCATCTGCAATTCAAAAAGTTGTCAAAAATCGAAAGGAAGAAGATCTGACTCCAGTGAACTGGAAAAAAAAATAGGGGTTACAAATACCAAACCAGAACATGAACAGGACACCTTGACGTCTTGACAAGAGCGGAGGAACATACTTTATGCTCTGAGGGACCACAACACGTCCCATCCATGTTTATCCATGGGGAAAAGTCTGGTACACTCAGCGAACACTTCAGAGATGGCAGTGTGTGAGCCTGCATGTATGTGTGTCCACAAAGGGGGGAAGCACACTGGGTCCGATGTTGACACGTTTGAAAATATTCATGGCAATTCCAGTTTGTTCAGGAGATGTGCAGTGCTCAGGGTGTTTCAAAAACATACATCTGCTCACACACGAACGAAAAAAAAAAAAAAAGTCACACACGTCCAAGAGCACAGCTATAAAATAACTAAGGTTTTGCCAGAGGCGCATGCATGTATACAGATGAGACAGAGAAATGTGTGAAATGCCTGGGGCCTTCACATGAGTGGAGCAATAGGTCAATATCGTGCATGATGGCTGTGAGGTCTTGCCCAGACAGACTCAGCCCGTCAGATTTCACACTTTTCTCTCTTCTGTCTATGGTCCCAGTAGGGATTTGCAGTGCACTGAACATGGTTGTGGAATTTTAATTGTGAGCCTGTATCTTTTTGTCTTGTGAAATCCATTTGGGTTTTTGACTTGAATATGAGTCTATTTTTAAATATTTTATGAATTATGCATTATGCATTACCTAACCTCCCCTCCTAAAACATATGTTCATGTACAGCAGATGTACATATGTTCTGTATAAAAGATAATGCTGTCTGGATTACAGGTTCATCAAGATAATAAAGACATGCATATTGCACATAAACTTGTTTCTGTAAAATGTTCTGTGTCAGTGTATTTAATTGGCACATAAGTAATGTTATTAGCAATCTTAAAGCATTTTCTATAACATTAGGCAAAGACTGTGCTCATGATTAGATACTGAACAAGTCAGGGATGACTAAAGCAGAAGATGTATTCTTTTTTTCTATATTTTACCAAAGCCATTATTGTTTGATGGTTGCCTTATCTTAACCATACCCTGAGTGTTTCCCAACCATGTCTTAAACCTTTATTTTCCATAACAACACTTTTTCCCCTACCTTAACTCTACCCCTAGTTTCCCTGAGGAGACACTGTAGAGAGTATTTCAGAAATGTTGGTGTTGCATGTAATGCTGAGTTTTTCAATACTGATGTTCTTACCATGGATTTGGGAAATACTCTGAGCCTACTACGCATCTTAACATTCTTAGACCAGCTTTGGGATCCTGTACCTGAAATGATGGTTCAGGCTATTAAATCACTTACAGCTGCCATAAACAATGTTTTTATAATGTATTAATTGTGAAAACAAAGCATGAACCTACAGAGAATTGTCATCTAAATCTGCAACTCTGCTCAGTTTTATGGAGGTTTCTAGTGAATTTCAGGTTATTGTTTAGCTCAACTGTTCTGGTTCACTCTGCTTGGTGGAGACCACAAACAGAGCCAAAAGAGTGTGAACCGGACATAAGGAGTTATTGATAAGTTTGTGGCCAAAGGTAGAAAAAGTAAAAGTGACTCCATAGGCCAATCACCCTTGGTTTGATGCTGGATTTCATAATAAATGCTATGATGAGAGAAAAAATCTTATTTTGATGTGACATTTCATGACTTATGCCTTTTATCTGCTCTGAACAAGGTTTTCCATTCATCTGAGTTTTCCTTGGAGGCGAAAAGACAGCGTGCCACAGGTGTCAGTATATCGTGGAATATAGATGTTTGAAGAGCAGGTCGTGACACACACAGTGGGTATCTTTGGGAGCAGGGACCCAAAGGTAACACAAGCACACTGTGCTTTGATATTATAGTGTGTGATCAATTGGTCAAGAGGCCACCGATGCCGCAGCAGGTGTGTGTGTGTGTTTGTGTTGGTCAGCAGTCAGGTGACACTACCTGACTATGAACACAGGATCAAAGGACAGACAGAAGCACTGAACACATCTATCTTTTTTTTTCTTTTGTAGTGATGTACATGATAACATATAGCAGGTTCAAAGACATACTGATGTGTCCCTAATGGCACTCCAAAAGAAACTCTCACATGAAGAATGTGAGAAATGCTCTTGAATTGTTTCAGTGGTTAAATGTGCCACACATACTGTTGCATGTGTGTAAGTGTGAGTGTGTGAGTGTTGTAACAACAAAAGAAAGGAAAAGAAAACAAAACAAAAACGCTGCATTATTGCATCTTCATGGCCTGAGTTTAACTGTGATAGGTTCAAAACTCAACCTCTTTTGTTAACATCACTAATGAAAACTCAATGCCTGCTTTTTCTCTACAGTTGACAGGGTGACAACACAAATGAACACAAGTTCTATTCTGTTGATACCTGTAGTGAATTAAATGCCATATTGTAAAGGATAAAGCAGATAATGTCGGCAGTGTTCTGCATGGAAAATCCAAAACCAGCAATAGATAAATACTTCTTGATATCCCCACCCTGTCTGTGGCACTTACTCTCAAACCATTTGGTTCCCACTGATGCTGCAAATATTTAGAAACAGATTGAGAAAAAATGTAGATTTTGTCAAATGTCGTTCAAACAGGAGTAAATTTCTTGGGGACTATTTTGAGCTGTGGATTAACTCTACTTGGCGTAGCCGAAGGACCTTCTCCCTCCTGCCACTACATGGCACTGTGCCAGCTTTTGGTGCACGAGTTGTGGGAGGCGCGTTGTGCCCCTATATATATACAGGTGTGCCCGTACCTCGGTTCCTCCTCCACCCGTGGTGGCTGTGGCCTGGCGTGGTGGAGCATTTTGTTTGGCATGGCCGTGACAGGACGCAATGGTTGTTGTTCGCGGCAGCCGTCGAGGCCCCTGTCTCCACTTATCCAGGTAGGGTGCTCTGTTATTCCTCCTCTGGTTTACGTGAGTAAGGAGTGCATGGTTAATATGGTTTTTATGTGCGTAGCGCTCCTGGCAGCTGGCGCTGTGGGAGACAGATTGCGCTGGGTGCATTTGTGTGTCCGTTTGGTAAGTCGCTGTTGTGTGCCTGCCCTTTGTGTGTCTGTGGCTTGGCTTCAGGTTTGCTAGTAATATACATTTTGTGCTGCAGCGTGGTCGAGCCGCGGCCTTCGAGGCTCAGACTCTCTAATCCTCTGAGTAGTGGCGCCGTATGGCTTGGTGAGGGTGGTACGTAGGGGTTTCAGTTATTCTTTAAAGTTTAATATTAATTTAACATGAATAATAATAGTATTATTAAATATAATAATACTATGTATTATTATATTTGTGCTGTTTTTGCTGTTTGTGCTTTTTTTTTTTTGGAGTCCCATTTTTTTCTTGGCCTGCCATTGGCTACCACTCCCTGGATGCACTGCTGCTCTTTTGCACACTGCTGTTGTTTTGCACTGTCCTGGTTGTTGAAGAGTCCCAAACTGGTCTACTTTACAGAGACCTCACAATCATTTTTTGTTCTTCTTGTTTTTCTTGTTCTTCTTCTTAACATAATTTTCCTTGAGTTATTTAGGTTGCTTTTATTTTTGTTTATATTCATTAGTGTTAATTGTTAGTAACATTTGTTGTATTTTGTCTTTTGTTACTTGGATTTATTTTGAATTGGTTTATCATTTTGTCAGCATTAGGGATATGTAGCACTTCACTTGTTTTTAATTTTCTTTGTTTCTCAAACAGGTGCAGAGGGTCTGAGGCGGCAGTCGATCCCTGGTGGTGGTTCTTCACAATCCCTTCTTTTTGTTGGTGTGAGATGTCATGGGTGGTTAGTTTTATGGACCCTTTCCTTTCTGTTTTTTTTTTTTTCTCCTGCTATGGTAAACCCTCGCCCTGTCTGGACTCTTTGGCCCAAGTGCTAGTTTTATGCTAGTTCATCCCTTAGTGCTTGATGTGTAGTTTTCTTTTTAACATTTCAGTTTTGTTGCTTAATTATTTTTGTTAAATAAAGTTCATGTTTTTTTTTGTTTTTTTTAATGTCAAAACTGTCTCTTGCCCTGTGGTATCTAAGAACCTGTGCTACCTGACCAACCCTGATGTTTCTTACAGTTCTTGGTGCTCTATAGCAGAGAGGAATAAGATATGTTAGGCTTTGGATACACATATGATACTTGTTAGTATTGTGTTGGGTTGGGTTTTTTCATGAATTTGTTGAAATATGCAAAATGTAGCATACCAGTGGACTTGAGCTTTAATGAAAGACAAAGAGCCATGATAACCAATAGTCAACTAAATAAACATCTACTTACTAGAAGCACGTCTAGGCCGATTTTCAGTGGAAATTAATGAGCTTTGGTTATGTACAGAATACCAACCACCTGTTACCAGCTGATCCCTCTGATCACATCCAGCATCACAGCTGGATGTGGTGAGGTTTGGTTTCTTGTGCTTATGACCACAACCAGTTGTGATGTGATGCACTGATAATTTAATTTTGCTTCATTATTCAGCTGTTTTATATCGGAGTCAGTCAAAGTGGATCATGCTTGATGAGATTGATTGATGAAATATTCCAATTTTTAAAGATTTGGTCAAGCTGCATGTAACACTGTCAGTTTTCATCACAATTTCTCTGTCCTCCATCTTTCTGGTATTTGGTACAGGAAGATAATAGAAATCTAGCTGATTCTCCAACACAACCAGGAGTGTTTGAATTGCTGAACAGAGCACAAGTGGGCCATAATGGCAGAGGTACTACTGCTGTGGTATGTACAGTATGTGGTTCTTTTTTTTTTTTTTTTAAGCTAACTGGCTTTGAGTTCAGTGCCATCTGAACAGTGTATATGTCCCCAAAGGTACACAAAATTGTGTTTAAGGACAGGTGGCAGTACACACACCTTTATTTCTATTGTGTTCCATTGATTTGCTCAGTGGGAAGTAGGCTGTGAAACACAGTAGAGGAGACCAGAGACTGAAAGCTTTGGTGTGATTTGAGCTTAAGCCACTGGAGAACCAGTCAACTATTTCAGTATACACACCTCAGGCTGACATGTTAAATACTGCCAGCAACATGGAGAAGGAGATTGTGTTTGGGTGTGAGCCATCTCATTGTAATTTCAAACAACCACATGGACAAAATAAACTTGAGCGATTGAACTGATTATGCTCTGAACCTCTGTCCATGTTAGTGAGATTACTGAACTCTGAAACAAAATCATCTGTATTCCCCAGAGGACTCTAAGTGTAATGTAGCATGGCCCATTATAATGCCAGGTCAAGTACCCAGAATTAATAACTGTCCAACATGTGGTGTTTACTAATGAAGAAAGCTGCATGTAGTGGTTTTTGCATTGTATGTGCTATTAGCATGCTCAAACCAGGGATCAGATTATTAGCAAGTCTACAGATAATTACAAGCATACAGATACTTATAACTAAGAAATAACTAAGAAATATCTTAGCACAAATATCTGGCACACATGTATTTTGCCCTAAATGCTGCTTGAGGATACAAGCATTTTTATTTGTCCCATGCATAGTGAAATGTAAAGTGACAAACATTACAAAAATGTGCAAAGGAAAATGAGAATAGTGTGCAATAATGCTAAAAAGATGTGATGTGTGGTATTAATGCATAAAAAAAGAATGCAGTATAAAAAAGATGGCCTTAACTTTTTATTTATTTATTTATTTATTTATTTTTGAATTAACAGTGTAAATACAAATGTGTTAACCTGCAGGCTACAAAATTTCATTTCTGTAATTTCCCTTTCTGCAATTTCTCCAATTAGAAAGGCTTTTACTTACACCACAGATATAAATGAGTCACAGATCATAAAGTGCTTCTTAAGTGTAAGAAAAAGTGTTTTCTGCAGCTAAAATTTGGTTGAAGAGGAAATATTTTTGAAACTGCAAACATGAACGCATTACAAAAGAAGGAAGATGTATAGGATATGAGAGTAAATATTTAAAAGCCTGAAAATAATGCTGAAGATTCTTCATTAATTTTTTTTTTATTCTTTTAACTCTTAAATTTTTGGAAACTTAAACTAATAACAACATAACAGCTTATATAATAAGTACTGACTGCTTCAGTCATGCTGCACTGGTCCTGGTTCTGAGCACAGAGCTCTGGTAAGGTAACTTTGTAATGCATATTTTACTTTGCATGTCTCTCTCCCTGGCTTCACTGATTGGACCTGGTTATAGTCTGTCTCTCACTCTCACTGTGATAAAACAGTGTTGCTGATTTTACACCTACTTTTCCCAGATGTTAATTTTCTACTAGGTGTTAGTATGGAGTGATAAATCAGGTGCAGCAGATATTTGTGAATTCCCTCCTCATGTTTTGCACCTCTGAACAAGAATACTTACAAAAAGAAAAACATGTTGCATAAGACCAAACATGTAATTTTCACAATTTAACTAATGTCTGTAAAACAGCCTCAAATCCTCAGTAAACATCCCCTTTGGGGTGCAGGTTTTAAAATAGTGGAGGCTCTTGCTAAACAACATCCACTGAAAGAAGTCTCATGGGCTGCAATTACACCTTGTATTAAGATGCAGTCTACATCTGGATATCTTACCTGGATAAGGCAAAACATGTTAAGTCAAAGTGTAAATACACAGGGACACTTCCTTGAAGTTCAAGTGTCATTCTCAGACCTGCAAACTCCAGTGGGATGAAAATGGTGACAGGACAACAGGGCTGAACTTTGTGACTCAGTGTAGGGGAGGAACAACCTGCTAAATATGATTTTTTTTTTTTGTACTTTACATCTAATCTCATAGATTGTTATTGAGAGTTAGTGTTAAAAATACGTGTGATTTTTCCAACAAAATTCAGCAAATTATTTGTTCTAAAAATCACCATGCGTTTGTCTGTTTGGACTAGAACATTTGATCTGGCCCCTCCCTAACTGTGAAAATCAAAAGTAGAAAAGGCAGAACTCTGATTTATTGTAGCCCCAGTCTGAGCTTCTCATTGCAGCAGGCTAGATTACCATTATCTATACTGATAAGAGCTGTAGTGTGTGTGTGTATGTATGTATGTATATATATATATATATATATATATATATATATATATATATGTGTGTGTGTGTGTGTGTGTGTGTGTGTGTATGTATATACATATTTGTATATCAGCTTT
>JBBMJY010000006.1:2827312-2853436 GCA_037833715.1 Toxotes lorentzi
TATGTATGTATGTATATATATATATATATATATATATATATATATATATATGTGTGTGTGTGTGTGTGTGTGTGTGTGTGTGTATGTATATACATATTTGTATATCAGCTTTGCATGAATTTGAAAGTGTGGTTTTATATATTTGTTTTTTATTTTTCCATTGTGTTCACTTCTCCATCATCTCTGATTGCAGAGCTTCTCTGGTATTCATTATCCAGGTCTGAAGGTATGTTTTAGTTATATTTGTCTTTCATGTGAAAATACTTTAATCCTGACACAGTGCGAGGAAAAAAAATGTGTCTGTATAAACACGATAATGAGATGATGGAATGAGTTCAGTACCTAATGTGGAGTTGAAATTAATCTCCATGTAGACTGAGAGAGCGAAAAGGAGAGCAGTTTTTCTTCTTCACCTAAATCTCTCCACACAACACACTTTGCTAACATCTTTGAAGGGACCAGTACCTTTTTTTTTAATGTTTTGGTGTTCAGCCAGTTCTTTAGAATGTGGTTCCCAGAATGCATGAAATGTTCGGTGACCGAAACATAAAAAAGCTTTTCTCATTTAATTGGAAATTCAGAACAAAAGCTTCCTTTAAGTGAATAGTTTGTCAAATTCTTTAAAACACACACACACGTATTTATATAAATATATATATGTTTCTCTAACAAGAAAAAACTGTACCTGATTTAAATTTGGCCACCATCCCCTTCAAAGTAGTCACCTTTTTCCTCTTCCTCTCTGGGAGTCCCATTCTGTAAGCATGTCAAGCACCATCTGTGACTCACACTGGATCTCCTCCACCGTGTCAAAATGGTGACCCATCTGCTTTAATTTCATTTTGGGGAAGAGAAAAAAGTCATAGGGAGCCAAATTTGCCACAGTTCAGGTAGCTTGCAAAAATGTGCGCCTGCAATTGATCACAAAAATGTGTGTAAAACAGGTCCCGATGTTGATTCCATGACTTAACGCAGATTACTGACTCACATACGTTATTTCTCACATATACTCATTGCCGTGCTCTGTTCCATCCATCCAACACTACTTGAGTGATGAACATCTTTCAAAAGATATTCCCTCATTTCATGTTGTGATGACTGTGGTGGAGAGAGCTGTCTATGCACTGAAACCCTACTATAATGTCCCTGTTGCTGCTCATGTGACCTACCCAGGATGTGGTCACATTTTTGGTTTGTGTATTTGTCTTATTTTGGTGTAGAATTAACTTTAATTTTTTGGGGGTATTAGAATTTTATTTATCCATTTTAAATACCTCAGTGCTGTGTCCTGTCATGGCCAGTAGAGGGCAGTAGTTGAGCATTTGTAACCGGGAGAGAGTCTTTGATCAAGGACTGCCCGCTTCTCGTCATTCTCCCGAGAGCATCCTGAGAACAAAGACAAAACGCTTCTTTCTCATCACTTCTCCTGTTTAACAGGTTAGCTTAATTTAAAAGCCCTCTGGATGTTAGGGGAATGAATCATAATGATGTGAAGTGAAAGTGTTTGTGGAAAACGGTCTGCTTATTAATGCTGTAAGCTTGTGAATAAACCAGTCCATGCTAATGTTGATAGCGGCCAGCTTGAGGCTATTGCTAACATGGTGACATATGCCACACCTGGTCCAGGTAGTGAATCCTCCCTCTCCTGTTTCTGGTTTTGGTTCTGTAAGAATATCCCATTAATATGTTTGATATGCCATTGTAATGTAGTCATTTCCCATTTGCAGGTACATCATTGGATATTAATTAAGTCTCAACTATGTACCTATGTTTGTGTGCTACCTTGGATTTTAGCATGAGAGTAAAATCATCAGATTTACAGAGGACACATCTATGAACGGAAGATTATATAATGCAACTGCTGTAACTTATATCTAATGACCCTTTAGTATTCTCTGTGAATGTATACGTTTGCACATCAGTGGCACTCTGTTGAAGTTTTTAAAAAACGTTTTCATAATTTACTGTAGTTTAACAGACTTACTTTCCTTTGTCATACATTAATAAACTCTGATGATCCTACTTTGCTGGGCTTTCTTAATATTAAGCAGCTACTTAATGAACTCAACACTTCCTGCAGTTTTGTTTAAAAGTATTAAAACCCTCCAGAGAAGCAAAGGGATTAGACTCCCTGAACTGCCTGATAGCTTTGACTAGAAAATGTAACTGGACCTCTACCTACAAAATAAGAGGATAGAAAGCAATAAGGACCTCTCTAATAAAGGTCTGCGTCTCTCTATAGTTGAGGTAAATAAAACTTTTTGAGAATTTTGAGTAGCTGCCCTCTTTTGTTAGGAGTCAAGCCTGGACTGGAAATGATCAACATATTGCTTTATTAATAAAGCACTACTACTTTGTGTCTGATCAATAGACATTTGACATTTGTTAGTTCATTCAGTTTGTTTTGATTGCAGTTCAGTGTGTGACAGGGTGCGTCTGATTTCGGAGTTTGTGCACGTTGCCAGTGATAATTCACTAGAGAAGAAGTGGAGCATGTCTGAGGTGGTGTGTATGAGTGTGTATCAGTGAGAGAGTAAATGAACCTGTTTCAACATCCCTGAGAGATGAAGGTGTTTGTATCTGACATGTGTCACGGTACAAAATGTTGATCCTGCAGATGGAGGAGTATTGGAAAACTATGGCATTGGCATAGTTTGTAAATAATGTCAAGTTATGTTTTTGTCTATGTTGTTTTGTGATTTCCTCTTTTATTTTGAAATCTTATCTCTTCTTGTTTCAGGTTGCTTGCCCTTCCTTCATGTTTCCCTCCAGTCGGATTGTTACCCGCCCTGATTGTTTCCACCTGTTTCCCATTACCTTGTGTGTATACATTGTCTGCGTCTCCCTTTGTTCTGCACCAGTTCGTCTTGTCTCTTGTCCAGTGAACTAGCGTCTTATCTCTCGTCATCGTAAACTCAAGTCAGGTTGTCTATTATTTATGTTATTTGTTTGCTTCTTTGGTTGTTCAGTCATTTTCCCCCGCTAGAGTAATTTTGTGTTTGCGTTTTGTTTTTGTGCCTTTTTTCCCCTTTATGGGTGATCCTTGTTTTCTACTTTGTTCAAATAAAATGAATACTTTTGATTTTGTTTATGGAGTCGTGCTTTTGGGTTCCAGTCCTTGCTCAGTCATGACAGGCAGATCGATAGGCAGGATAACCCTGAACATGTTCCATCTACAGGAGCAGCAGACAGGGTTGAAGTGCTCTTGGAAATTGTGGATACTTATTTAGTGTCTTTGAACCTGAATACATAGTTTGGTCTCTGTTTTTTTTTTTTTTTCTTGAACACTTTTTAATTACTTTTTCCTCTCAATACATTGTGAAACCAAACAGAGCATTCACCCATTATTTTCAAACTTTTGTATTTTACTAAGGTTGTCACTATTCAAAAAATGGTTACAGTACTAAAATGGCTTGCAGGGTGGTGTCAATCCCTTCCAGGCATTCCCCACCACTGTAGTGTCCTTGAGCAGTACCTTACTATATATAATAGTATTGTATCATATATATGTTAAAGCTCTTTTCCTCCATTAATGTGTGTGGAATAGTTGAGGTACTCACTTCACCAACTCAGTATGTTTGTAGTGTTCTTGTCCTTTATGGATCATCTTGTCGCTTATCACACTGCCTGTTTATTGGTATCAGGAACACAGCTTGTCAGGATCAACAGCTCATTAACATTTAGCTGATTGTTAGCTTTACAAACTTTATCAATACATGATGCTCAGATACAGGATGAGAGCATACACTGTAGTGTCAGCAGCTAATGATGTCAGCAGCAGTGTCCTAGTTTTTAGGACACTGTTCTCTGCAGTTTTCCTCAGCTCTACTGAGCATTTTAGCATATTTTAGCTCTCCAACCCACAGCTTTGCTGGTCTGGTTCACTCTCCCTGCTCTCATGGTGCCATTTCATGCAGCAGGTGTTATGTGAAAAAGCTATGTTGAATCCACTGTGTACTACATGCTCAGTACCAAAACGCACACCGACTGATGAACAAAGTTAAGCAGTTGGCAGCATTATTTTTCTGAGGAGTTGGTGGAGACCAAAACAGAGCTTTAAATCAGTGACTATTGGAATTATATTTGACAAATTACCAGAAGCAGACTTGCAGTTAATGCTAATGTTGCACTATGTCTGCTCCATGTTCCATGTGTTGTTTGTAACTTTGAGATTATGGGTTCTGAAACATCAGGGCTGAATAAGGCCTCTCAACTTCAGATTCTTGAATTGGTAGTAAAAGGACACTGCTTGACACACACTCCTGAACAAAATCTTGAGACCAGGACAAAAATTACAACTTTTCACATTTTGTGCCAGTGGATCATAACCAGGTTGTAAGTAAAACTTCAAAATGTAAAAAGGAGAAACAGGAGCAAGAGACAAAAAATAGAGAGTAGGCAAGTTATTGAAAACTGCATTTAAATTCAAACAGGCTGTTCATCAGCTGATGAAATGTTTAAGACCAAAGCCTTAAAAAGTCCAAATCTGCACAAAAATCTGGCTGTCATGACTTTTATTCACACTGTCATGACCTCCTGATGGCAAAGGCAGAGAGGCTTTCTGTCTTTGAACGTGGTAGGATTATTGAGCTGCATAAACAAACTTTTGCATCGCTGTATTTGTAACAGGGCTGTGAACTGTCTTTAACAGAGTACAGGTTGGACTATTTAAACGTCTTGAGCCTTGATGAAATTTAAAGGCAAATATCCAAACATTGCAAATAAATCATATAGGTAGGTCAGTTTTAATATTTCTGTCTAATGTAATGGTGTAACAATATGCTGTCTTTCCACTGAATATTTCACAACATAAGAACCACAAAAGAAGAGTTGGAAGAAGCAAACACAGAATTTTTCTTCTTCGTCTTTCTAAGAAGAAAGCATGTTTCAGACTGAGCTGTTTACAAAAACTGTTTCCAAAGCATGCGGAGCATAACAGGAGGAGAAAAAGGCTCATTTTTCATTTTAGATTCACAGTGAACATTGACAGAACCGAAAATGGCCTGTTCTGACCATGTATACCAAGAGAAAGGACTGCAAATCTCGAAATTGTCGGTTAGGTGAGTGTGTTGGCAGCAGTTTTGTCCATTCATCCACGGTATCTGGCTATCTGTTAGCGCCAGGTTTAGCTCCCATCTCTGAGGCCTTATACATTTGTCAGCTGCATACCTGCCGCCAACTCTTCACTCTTCAATCAGTCAGAATTTGGCACCCAATAGAGTAGAACACTATGGTCTTTTCGCTCCAGCTGTAGACCTGGATTGCAGTCCGCAGATGAAGAAATGGGCTAGAAAGATTGAGAGAGGGTGGGAGAGCAGCAGAGGAGAAAAAAGAGGGAAGGAACAGAAAATAGAGGAGTGGAGGAGAGGAATAAAAGAAAAAAGGATTTCCATAGATCCAAGTCATTTGAGTGTGTGTAGTGTATTGCAAGCAGAAGTATAGAGCACTTCTCATTATTTCACAGGGGTGTGAATAAATGGGAATACATTTTTTTTGCATAGGAATAGATAACATACACTTGATATGAATTCAATTTCTGCAGTATTTCTTTTTTTCTTCTCTGCCACTGATCTGTCATCTGAATGACACAATTTACCACAAATGTGACACCACTTACTCCCACAGTCATAACTCAGTCATATCAAAACACACAGACATCACACACATAGTGGTATAATCAGCAGAACTCACAGAATCAACAGGGACCTCTCCTAGAAGCCATACTGTAGAATAAAAAGGTTCTCCTTGTAACGTCAGATCCTAACTCATAATTATCAGATTCCGACTTTTAATCCGTGGCAGGATTTGCATGATATGGATTTCTCAGAATGCAAACAAACGGGCTGTGTGTAGAGTGGTAGATCGCTTATGCTGCTGGCTTCTCATTTACTGCTGCCAGCCTATCAGTGACTAAATAGTTACCAGCCTCTACAAAGATGTAGGCTTCTCCTTTTTCTAAGTAGTCTGAATTTTGGCACTTTCCCTGCACCATAGAAGGGAAGGTAACAGGGAGAACTAGGACCCAGACAAGGGGCAGAAAGGGGCTGAAAACTCACCTGGGCCTTTCCTCCAGCATCTGAGACCAACCTTTGTTTGGTGTTTGATTTGGTAGAGTCCTTTTAAATATGTTTTAAATCATGGTAAGTGATTGGTAATTAGTTTCCTCTTTTTGGCTACAGACCCTGCTGCTGGTACTCAGACACCACAGAGATTCAAAAGGCAGAAATGTTTTGCAGTTTTCAGCATCAACCTGTCGCCAAACCGGATGAAGTTGCTGATTTGATTGAGGAGGCAGGAGCACAACACAAAGCTTTGAGCCACTGTGGACAGAAAAGTTGATACTAAAATTAAACTACCAGTGTATTTGGAATAACATTAGCTTCCTGGTATAATTTTGGAATAAGAACGTTAGCGTGAGCGTTTCTGTTACACAGCAGATTGTGGAGTCGTAGAATTTGACTCAACAGAGCATTGAGGAGGAAGCAGCTGCCAGAGTTCCGTGACAAGTGAACCCAAGAGAGGGGCCCTGCAGCTGGGGTGGTTTGCTCTGTAGCAACCGGTGATGTCTCATTGGATATCTGTGTGACAGATGCACATCGATACAGACAAAATTGAAGTTGCCACACTGCAGCAAACTACACTGTGCTCGGTTACATTTTATTTATTTATTTTTAGGATGGAATTGCTGATTCCACTGACACAGCAGCAGTTTTTGGGTTTCTATGGACAGCTGAAAACACATTTCTGATCTGTTTAACAAACAGAAATAAAACTGAGGCTGCAAGACTAAATGAGCAGATGAACAAACTAAGTGCAATAACATAACTCATAAGAGCTTTGGACTAACATTATATGGTCTTATGTGAAATACAATTCATTATAGAGATTTGTAACACCGTCTTTCATTGTACCTTTAAAATGCACAATTAAAGCCTTTGTAAACCAAAGAGACATTATTTACATTTTCAATTGCCTTCATGTTTGTCCATCAGAAGTGCACTGTAGCTCTGTTCCTGTTATGCTCTCACTGTCATGGGTTTAAATGCTAATGTGTTGGTGTTTACTCTTTTCAGACAATATGGACTGACTGCATTTCATTTGTTTCTTCAACAAGGATAAATACTTGGACAAGACAACATCTCTAATGCAGTCAGTTCAGAACTGATGCACAACATGAATTTTAAAAGTGAGCATCTCATTGCCAGTTACCCCAGTTTCTTCATACTACTCTTTTGATTTTCTTAGCTCTTTAAAAACACAAGTTCATCTGATTGTACTTTTATGTTTTGTAAATACAATGCTTCGGCTACGGTTACATTCATGCTTGATAAATAAAGTTATTAGTCATTATTAACAAGTCAGTTTTAATTGGTGCCGATTTTACTAACGTAAAGTGATATGCATAGTTGATCTGAGAGGGTTGTGTGCATTTGGCATTATGAATTCTGGTGTGGCACAGGTGAATATAATATCTCTTCCCCTGCTACTTCTGGTTGTTTTGTTATTCAGGGAAATGAACAGCAAATCACATAGTAGAAATTCTTTAATAAAACAGATCAGCAAAAAACAAATATATACTACATAGTCTGCTCCAAGTCTTACTGCTTCAGAAACATACCTGACTTGGACTAGGATCGCTGTGGAACAGGTGCACTGTGGGCTTTTATGGTACTGGCTCTTCTTCCAGTGCTGCTGGTCGTTCTGATCACTGGTTAAGTGTGTTGTCTAGTGTATTTACCAAGTCATAAGATAGATGTGGCCGTTTTTTTTTCTCAATGACAAAAGCGGAGAAAAAAAATGTATGTGCATATTTTTTAGAATGTGTCCTTTTCTGTGAGAGTCCCCATCATGAGTAATGCTGTCTTCCTCTGCCATGCAGGCATGTTTCACAAGGTGAGATTGATTTAAAGAGGGAGGGGGAGAGGAGAAAAAGAAAAATATATGGTTTTTCAATCTGCATGGATTAAGATGTGGAGGTTGGTAAACCACAATCCAATATGCAAGAGCGATTCACAGTGTGTGATGAATTGTCTGGGGATGAGTCATACTTGTTCTGGGCTCTGACCTCTGCAGATACATATAGAGGGGGATGTGTCCATGCAGGCAAATAAGTGTGTGTGTATATTTGTGTGTGGAGGGAAAATGAAACATTCATGCAAATGTGTTACCTTCTAGAGTTATGAATTATCTTCTAGGTTGAGTGTGGCCACTTCAGCCTCCCCCCACATTTACATATTTGTATTAAAATGGTCAGATACATTCAAGCATGAAAACCCAAACCTTTAAAACTTACCATTAACTTTTCATTAAGTGCAATTCTCCAAAATGTCACCATATCAAGTTTTGTAATGTCTCATTATTAGCACCAGTGTGAAAATGGCATTGTCCTCAATATGCAATCAAAATGTACTTCCCTACCCATCTTATCCTCAGTGAGAGAGATAGATCTGCCCTCTCTGCTAGACATGAAACTCAGCTGGGTGAATAATCTGTGCGAAAGGTAGAAAACTGTTGTTTGAAAATAGCTGGTTCTTTAGTAAAAACTCAAATTTAAAACCAACGTACATCAAAATGTAAGGAGATAAGTAAACTACAACAAAAAGCCGATCACTCATCAAGGTTTGAGTTTTCTTTCAAGAATGAGTGCAGGTCAGAGTGCAGGTCACATTAGCATGATATGCAAAACAATTATTAATGCTAACAGGCACTAAAAAAAAATGCTGCATCAAGGCTCTCCAAAGTGCAAACTCCACAGGCAGCAGGAATCAGGAGTAATATCCACAGGATAAAAAGCTAACAGGCTAACAGGAATGAATCTGGGAAGCCCCAGAGCTCCCCAGTTCTTTGCATTCATTGCCTAAGAGTCTGCAGTTTGGTCGTGGGCAGCAAGTATGAAAGAATGAAAGCTGGTGTCAATAGTTCAGTGGTGTTGTGTTGAGTATATGTTTTAGTGGTGAATGGCTGCAAGTGCCTACAGCTACTGTAAGCCCCAAGGGGAAAACATCAGTTAGTCACCTTTTGCACTGCTCAAGGGTGCAGCTGAAAGCTGCAGTTGGGGTAGTCACAGCTACAAAAACCCAAGAGTGGGAGGAGTTTGGGGAGGCTATGGAGAATGAACTTTGCTTGGCCAGATCAGCCAAACTAGGGTAATGGAAAGGGGGACTGGAGGGTGTTCTCCAGTTGTCGGGGCAGAATTGCTCAACCTCCTCAGTAAAATGTATGGCAGTGTGTTGGAAGGGAAGCTCAGACTGATTGTCAATCGTCTAATCTTGGCTGTGGAACAGTGGGCCGACACTTTACCCATCTAGTCTACCTGTGTTTTGTGGACTTGGAGAAAACTTACAGCTGTTTGTCTTGGGAGAGTCAGTATTCTCAGCAGGAAGTCAAACATGTTTCTGATTTGCGACGGTCTCTGTCAGGGTTGTCCCTCATCACTGATTCTGTTTGTGATATTAATGGAAAGGATTTCAAGGTGCAGCCCGGGGGAGGAGATTGTCTGGTTTATAGACCTTAGAACTGCTTCCCTGTACTTTGTAGATGATCTTGTTCTGTTGAGTTCATCAGACTACGACCTTCAGCAAGCACTGGGGCAGTTTTCAGCCAAGTGTGAAACATCTGGTATTAGACTTAGCAGCTCAATGTCTGAGGCCATTTTTAATCTGCGGCCAAATGGTGTGTTACTCCCTCCAAGTGAGTTGTTGCCCCAAGTGAAGGAGTTTCAGTATCTTGTTGAAGCATCAGCTGTAATGTGGGCATTGAGTGAAGAGGGAGATGAGCTGGAGGACAAATCTTTCGACTTACCAGCTGACCTACATTCCAAGTATCACCTATGGTCATGAGCTTTGGTTCCCCAATTCCCGAACATTTGCTGTATGGACTACCTTGGTTAGCCTGCTGCCAAGGCAACTCGATTCTGAATAAGTAGTAAAAAATGGATTGATGGATTGTTTCTAAGTTGTTCTAGTTAATAAATAAAGTTTTATTTGATTGTGGTATGAATTTATCTTTCACTGTAAAGAACCATACCAGCATGATTTTCAGTTTTAGCTTTACTAATAGATCATGTATATACACTTGCTGTACAGATTTGCATGAAATAATGATATCTGCATTACTTATTGTCATTGTTACATTATAATTGCATGGTAGTGAAGGTTTAGAATAGGTTTGCAACATCTGTGGTAATGTCATGGGCATAATTTCTACTGGGGAGGGACAAATCCTGTTTTGTTTTGTTTTTTTCACCAAATGGAAGTGAATAGATGCCTGGTAGGAAAAAAGCATAAAAAATTCATAAGCACAACAGTATGATTTGAAAAATGACAAGTTGTGATTTAGAGTATTTATATATATAACATTTGTAGTAAATGAGCTAAAACATGCAAATATTTGGTATGTTCCCACAGTAAAATGATTATGTAATAAGTCTTCCATGCCTTTAAATAAGCAGTCACCAGATGGTCTCCGAGTTGTGTCTTTCTTCCACTGCGAGAACAGCGCCCTCCTTCTGTTGCAAAGCAGTAAAACAGTGTAGCTGATTTGCCTACAAATCCAACCTGATGGCCCACATATCCAATATGTAGTGTCAAGGCCAGGAAAGGCTGCCAACCACCTTGGCGATGGTCTTGCTTCTTTATGGTAATTATACTAATACCTTAAATCGAATGCAGTGATAATGATTGATTTTAAAATGCTACATGCTGCACCATCAAGATGGAAATTATCACAACATAGCTGCAGAGGCCAGGGTTTTCTTTGACCTCTTCCATAATTACCTCACATCTGCCAAAATGCCCCACACCTCAGACATGGTATGTAATGTGTACACAATGGAAGCAGACACTTACAGGGACCGTCATGTGTTTTATGTTGGAATACTGTGTTCATTAGGCTACAAAGCTGTTAGGATTTCAGATTTCACACAGGGGATACCCCAGCGTGGATCTTCCTGCAGACTCAGGGTCTGCATCCGCAGATGTCATCGTCTCCATCAGTGCTCAAGTAAATATTCTTCCCTCTAAATTAAAAGGGAATGTTTTCCAAAGAGTGCAGGTACATTAGGAGATTGCTCACCTTTGCCGAGCCTTGTTTTTTGTCAGTACAATACTTTCTTCTTCATGTAATATGATTTGAAAATGACCTTTTTCCGTGTAGAAGACTGGATAGTTTGCTCTCCTGTACCCAGGATTCTCCTTCATGTCAATACAATTTCATACTCTGCTAAATTGCATGGAGGAAGAGCGTCTGGGTTCAATATGATTATTTTGCCATAACAGGCGAGTTAAAAACAGAATTCATGAGAATTCATGAGACAAAAAGCAGATGACTTAAGAGATGCTGAAGAGCAGCAGAGGTCTCACATTCTCACTCTGTTTTTCTTGCTGGCTGGCACATGCTCAAAGACAAGCCTCAAAGGACAGACTGAAAAAGACATATTCACCATCATCATCATCATCACTATTATTCACTATTATATAGGAATATAATAGGACATACATAGAGTAAAATGTTGTTAAACTGTTCAGGTTTTCAACATATTCGGTACTTAAACCATCCTCTCTGTGTGTGTGTGTGTGTGTGTGTGTGTGTGTGTGTGTGTGTGTGTGTGTGTGTGTGTGTGTGTGTGCAACCCATGCAAAATGTAACTCTATTAAACACGTGTTTTATAACTGGAATTAGAAATGAAATAATTTGTACTCATTTCTATTTGTCACATATTTCAGTTTTTAGACCAAGGTTTATTTTTGTCACTTGTGTTTTCTCGTGTCGTGTCTAACATACATGTAGATGTGGTTAATGTGAACACTGGGAGCGATCAGACAGTGAGTGAAAAGATGTTATTGCATTGATGATGAATCCAACACATCATAAAAACTGTTTTCCTCTCCTGGAAAGTGTGTCCTTCGCTTGCGTGGATGTTACATCACAAGCTAGTTCAGGCAGCCCAACTTGAGGCGGCTGCAAGAGTCACATGACATACTCCTTCCACTGCAACACATATCCAACACACTCTTTTAATCATGACATTGTACTAAAGCCGTCAGTGCTCTGCTCATTCGTTTGCTGCATGCCTGCACACATTGCTCACCTGCAAGCTACGCTTCTGCATGCTGCCACTGCTGCTGTCAGCATTTCCAAAGCCTCGCCTTCGCCCCAGCACCCGTCTATAAGGCTCTGAATCGAGCTTACCCCATGGGGGAAGTTAGTGTCACTGCTCCCTGCTGAGTTGAGCTTGATGTTTTCTTGTGGGGAGCCATGAGGTCAGAACCTAGACACCAAACATTAATGCTGTACATATTCTATACTTGCATAATAATCCAAAAAAAATATTTAAGAGGACTCTGGGACTCAAATAATTTGGGAACTGACACAAGTCTGAAGAAGGTTTCTGTTTGGCACTTAATTACGTCATTCTTATATTTCTAACACACTTGACACCAGTGGCTTTATACTGTGAATACTTGCCCAGGCATATAAAATACACAAAGGTACTTGTAGTTTATAAATGCATGAAAAGAGGTGACCAACCTTCACACTGTTCAAGTTGTTTGAAAATGTCCAAACTGAACTTGCTCATGCACAAAACCCTTTATTTGAAATGTGCTCCAGTGTAATAATGTACAAAAGGTGAGGTGGTTTTAAAGGAGGTTAAAAGCTTGTATTATGCAGCCACATCCTCGGCTCTATAGATAAACCAGAACAGAAAAATGGGTTTCAGAGAGCAGGTTTGACATCTAGTCACATAAGTGTTTTCAGATCAGAACTGTGAATTCTTTCCCTAATATACCAAGTCTATGTGCGGGTTTGTCTTATTTTGCTGCTCTCACATTGTGAAATCATTTATTATACCCTATCTGACCTCTGTGAACACACTGTTGCAGACTGGTTTTGTGCATATCACTGGTTTATCATCCTGTCTCTGGAAATACTGATTGATGATTTAAAATAATATCATTATAAGGTCAAAGTTATTACAGTTTTACTGGTCAAGTCTAAATGTGTGTTTAGATTGAACATGTAGCTAATTCTAAAGGCACCACAATTGCCAATCTAATGATAACAGTGGATAGAAGTTAATAATTTAGCACTGGAGTTGAAACTGTTTCAACTTGAGCAAAAAATTCACACCGATGCAGAAGAGTTTTGACTGTATTTCATAAATGTGCAGAGGCAAAAGGAAAAGGAGAGGATTCGAAACAAGGGGCCTCTAATAAGAAGAACTGGACTTCCTTGTTAGCTGAGACCAGTCATTAACTGAGCTGTCACAAAGGACATATACAGGCATGCTCAACACATACACTGCTACCCAGCTATAGCTAACATCTGCAGAGCTGCTACACAAAGCCTGCAGGAGTCACATTTGCATCAATAAAGTAAGGTGAAAATTTGATTTGCGTTCAGTCACACATTTAGACGCTTAAAGCCATACTTTCTCTTCTTTTTAGGTACAATCTTTCTCAGTGTGTCAGTTTGCAGTTGAGGATGAATGTTGATACTCATGACTGAAAAACCTCTACCATCACATGTAACAACTTTAATTATGTGCCATGTATTGTAAGGTATTCATTAAGTGAGGTTGTGATTGAGTCCTCCATCGACCGTTTCCTGATGACTTTGTTTCACAGAGCCTTTCAAAACACATATGACCATTACATAAGTAATAGAACTGTTTTCTGATTTGTCACGTGGCACAAAACCTCTTGGTTAAGGTTGGTAACCAACAAAACAATGGTAAAAAAAGAAAGAAAGAAAAACGTTTTTGGGTTTGGGTTAGGGTTAGGGAAGGAAGGAAGGAAGGTGCCCAGGAGGCCTCCATATCAGATGACACAACCACCTCACCTGCCTCCTCCACTGTGAATGACCAGCAACAATGGTTAGGTCAGAAGCCTTCATCAGCAATGACAAAGGGAGGAACACTTAGAGGTTTTGCTGCACTACAAAAATGTCACGCATGCCTTTGCTTCTCAGAGACAACAGTCATCATTTGTTGTTAGACTTTGTCTTCTGACATAGACAGGCCTAGTATTTCCTCCTGCTTCCAGTCTTTATGCTAAGCTAAGCAAGTCTTCCACTGGCAGTTTTTTTTTTTTTTTCGCTATGTGGTAGTTGGCAGTGTACAATAAAAGACATAAAAAATTATATACAGTGTTGATTCAGGTCAGCCAAGTCACCAGCAGAAAAAATGATTATGTTAAGCCTAAATGAAATTACTGACGTGTGACCTAAGTTATGAACTGGCTCACTGACATGGTCTTTAATATGTATTTGCTAATACATTTTTAAAGTCTGCCTTATTATCAATGTGTATAGTAACAAAAACATTAAGAAAGAATGCATGTGAGAAATTCAGAGAATTCAATTTAGAGAGTGGAGAGACAGAATTTTGTGGGTCTATATTGTTGGTGCTAAAAGAGGCGGCTGACATTTCAGTGTTATAGCATTATACTCAAAAGCGGAAAATGCTCCAGGGTCAACACATCTACCCTTTACAGTTTCAGAATATATTGCAGCTGTTAACTCACCTTTCCTCCCCTCTCTGCAGGAATGGGACAAATGCCCTTACACTGAAAAACAGCCATATTTAACTGTTCAGGAGGTTTAAAAGTTCAGGAGGTTGTCTATTGATGTAAACATAATTGGGGATAAAATTATGAATTTAAATAAAATAATAAAAATCCATCAGCAATGAACGACTAAACTTTGTTGAGATTACACTGTGTCCCATAAGTAAGGCTAGTTTATTGATTCTATGTTGACTGTAGGGCAGACCTGGGCAAACTACGGCCCGCGGGCCACACCCAGCCCCCCTGCCCGGCCTGCGTGAGGCCAATCATAAATTAGAATATAAATGAAAAAATATTCATGCCGTGCATTTAATACAACTGTGTTGCTTTTATTTTGAAAAGCCAAAAGCTTGACGTTTTACGTATGGATGCACGGGGCCCACGGGCCATAGTTTGCCCAGGTATGCTGTAGGGGGTGTTCAAGCTTGTGGAAACTATAGCGGTAAAGAGGGAATGTTGACATCAGAGTCTATAGTGGCACCGGTGTTTTCAATGTTCAGTCATTTGCATAGAAAAGCTGCAGCGTATCATCTTTTCCTGGGTCAGAGAAGAAACAATGGTTTACGATAGATGCTCATGTCTCCACAGCTGGATGCATCCAGAGCTGAGATTTACTTTGCCTGGACAGCTGCATCAGTGAAAAAAAGTTGTTCCTTTTTTCATAATTTATTTTTTAAAAGTTGAATGTTCTTTTGTAGCTGTATGCAACCATGTTTACAATTTACATATACCACAAAGTCAGACAAAAGGTCAGATAAGACTGAAGAACTGATAAATGCTAGATTTTGGATATATACTCATATCAAATCTAACAAAACAAAACAAAAGGTATGGATTATGGTTCAATCAGCAGCAGAACAGATAAAACTGTTAGCTGGAAAGCTAATTGTTTGGTGGTAACCACAACACTAAACTCTGCAAGTGTTGCAGGCAGATGAAGTTAAAGTTTGGGTCTTTGGTCACATTCACAAAGGTGTGCTTGCAGAAAAAAAGAAGTAGCATTTCATGAAAATGAAACCTTGCCAACTGTTAGCATGGGCCAGGAAACATTAGTCTTTGGGACTGTGTGGTAGTCAGTGTCACAGATAGAGAGAAGAATGGAGTCCTCTAAAGCAAATTCTGTTTGCAAATGTCCTGCAGTAAGTCTTGAAACTGAGACTGAAAAGGGGCAGGTTTCTACAATAAGACAGTGAACCAAGGCAGACCTCAAAATCCACCATTAACTACATCAAGAAATGCTAGGTGAAGCTTTTGGAATGGCCCTCACAGACCCCTGACCTGCACATAATTGAAAATCTGTGGGTAGCTCTGAAAAATCTTACACAAGAATGGAAAGGATCTTACAAAAAGCATTAACAAGCTGTGATATTTGACACACTGCAGACTCACTGAGTACTGACTGAGCAGGGGACCCAACATTTTGTGCATTCCACAATTACTGGTTCATTTTTAAAAGTTTTTCTGTTCAGGGTACTGAGGTTATGTCCTCATGCTGTTTCTGTTAAACAGATTTTAACAACCTAAAAAGGATTTCATTGATTTGATTTTCTACATATCCATCAGAATTGTAGACCATCATGCAGAGGGTAATATATCATTCAACTCTTACGAGTGTTGCCTAGTCAAAACTTTCTCATGCTAGCTGGGCTACCAGTCGAGCATGATTAACTGATCATGGCTGCAGCAGCTCAGTGGCTCTCACAGGCTCAGTGTTAGCAGCAGCTGACCAATAAAAGATTTCCTGATGAAGTCAAGTATCTTCACTCTGACTCTGCCCCTGTGAGTGACCCTTTTCTTGGACCCTTATTATTTCCTGTTTTATTTTGAAGTCACCTTCCTTGTGTGTCCCTTACTTTGTTATTTCCTGACTTTTTTTTGTCCCGCCTACGTGATTGCCTGCCCAGTCCTAATTAGTTTTACCTGTTCCCTGTTACCTTTGCCTCCCTTGTGTATTTCCTGTTCTTGTTCCTGAGTTTTTTCCTGTGGTTTTTCTATTGAGTTTTGTTCCTGCCTGCCTGGACTCAGCCTGTAAGCCAGCTTTCTTGCTATTAAAGTACCTTCACTGAATCTGATTGCTAGTTAATCTGCATTTGTCCTTTCCCTGTGCTCCTTGCTTCTTCCGTAACACAGCAGGCCCAAAAGTAGACTCCTCACCTGCAAAATAAAACCAATCGAGTGCTTCTCATGTTTTTATTCATCACATATTGAGGATTTTTACTGGTCTGTTTCCCAGATTCAGCTTTTCTCTTAATACGGGGACTTGGGAACAGCTTCATCCACTCAATACAGCTCCTGATAGCAATATCTTTAGAATAATTTGATGCTGTGTCTTAATCTTCCTGCCGCCCACCTTTGGGTCCTGACCCATGCTTTAAAAAACAGTTGTACATGTTCTTTATAGTGTGCCCGGGGCTCAGTTGTGACCCATATACCCCCTACCAAGTCAAGCTGAAAGGGTAATTACAGTGTGCTGCTGAGGAATTGTGTCTGCCCACTGGGGGATGGATGTCGCTGTAATTGAAGTATTATCAATTGCTTCATTTGGAATTAATCCCTGGGTCAAAATAGGCAATTCAGGAATAGTTTAAATGAAAATCTAGTCAGTGGAAAAGGGCAACATGGGAGTTGTCGGATGTGTTTGATGTGTTTTTACACCAACAACTGACGACTCAGTGTGTTTGAGTTTTGTAAGCTTTCAGACACAGGCTACAGGGGAGTTAAATGAGGTTGTGGCCTCCTTCAAAAAAGGTACTGAAAATAAATCCTCCTCTGGGATTTTTATCAAGTATATTTAATGACATGAAAGAATATGATTAATAAGAGCTTTAATAGAATGTGGCACGTTAATCATTCCTATCAAATCATTTGAGAGGTTGGAGTTGTACGACAAACTCAAAAAAAAAAAAAAAAAGAACTCAGGGCTCCTTACAGATCATTTTAGCATTCACAACCACATCCCATGTTTTACATCCAAACAGATAAGCAGGTACAGCATTTGCACAATTTAAGCTATACTTTGAATTTATTATATGGAAAAGCATCTTCAATTTAGCCTGAAAAACTCTGCATCGATATATGTATTTGATGTTTCTTGAAGCGTTGACCATATTTCTAAAAGCGACTTTTTATTCCCATCAGTCTGCCCTGTAGGGAGCAGGCAACACATGGAGAACGCAATTACCCAAATGTGTACGCTCACACTGCCTAACTGCAGCAGAATATATTACACAAACCCGAGGCAGAGAAGGATCACCCTTGTGCTCTTTGTGTGTGTGTGTGTGTGAGCTGCATGTATCATGTGTGCCTCCTGAGATATATAAGTTTACCATTGTTATTCCATACTGGTCGTTGCGTTCCCAACATGTGTTACACCTCTCCCATGTGTGTGAGTATAGATCAGCTGGCGAGTGCATCCATGGTACTTCAGCGATCCGTCCCCCTCGGTGAGTCCACAATATGACCTCCAAGTGACATACATTCTGTGCATTCTGGCACTGTCTCTGAGGCAATTCCCAAAGATCACATCACAGGATAAATGCAGCAGAACCAGAGATGCTGTCTTTCTTATTCAACATATTCTTCTTCCTTGAAAAAAAAAAAAAAAAACTACATTACCCACGAAGTGACTTGACTTCATTCACCCTGCTGAACAGATTCAAGTTTGTTATGCAAGTAGCAACAAATATAGCCTGGATCAGAGATGAGGAGCAGGCAAGGAGGTCTGGTCAGCTCATGTCTGTCTAATTCCACATCCCCGAGAGTGTGTTCAATTTCAAATTTACCGTCTTCGGCCCCAACTGACACTCATTTAAGTGACAGTACTACAGTCAGTTTATCAGATTTCACACAGCTCCCTCTGGAGCTACAAAAGCCTTTATACAACTATTTTCACTTTTGCAGGAGCGCTCCCCAAGACCTGTGTGCAGACTTAATTTTAGACCCCAAATCTAATTTTAAGTCTGTAACACTGATTTCCACTGCACATGTTTTATTGTTAAACCCACTGCTCACACTGCAGTGAACACCTGATCGTGAGAGGAAAACAGAGGCTGACACTCTGTGTCATGTCATTAATTGAAACAGCTGGCTGTGGCTAATAGGACATTTTCACCACAGGAACATTCCAGGATGTGGGAATGTTTTACAGCTAAAAAACCTCCATGGATTAAATATTCATAATAGAAAGAGTAATAACCGATCTAAGGTATCTTGTCAGTTTTCCATGTGTCTTTTTTACAGTGGAGGTCTATAATAAAAAACAGTTTTGGGCATAAGGGGATTTTCTGGCAGGAATACCACAAGGGACCACTGGGACAAATTGACAGCCAAGTGACTTTGATGTGTCCAATTCACTTAATACATCCATGACTTTTACAGGAATCTTGTTTAATGACAAGTCAACTGAAAACAGACAAGAAGCAGAACTGAATAAGGTTGAATGAAACTAAAATAACATTTAATTATGAATATATAATTTTAACTTAAAGACCAGTCTTCTCAGATGACCCTGGCTGGTTGTGATGGTCACCCGCACACACTCCAACACACTCCTGCACACCAATACCCCTTTTTCAGCACATGGATTTGCTGCTTCACAGTTAAGTAAGGTAGAAGGATGGCAAACTCAAACAACGGGGCTCCTCCATTGTTATGAGGGGAGGAGAGAAAAACGACGGATGGGGAATCGTTATCGACGGAGGGGCGATAGAAAGAATAGAATGAAAACATGAAAATGAGATTGCAAGTGAGCATGGAATAATAAAGAGTGTGTGACAGGGAGGACATGGAATGTTGAGAAAGAAAGCAAGAACACAAGAAGGTAAAGACTGATAATGCAGTCTCCACAGAGAGAGAGGGAGAGTCTGTTAGAGAAAAAGAGCAAGCCAGATATGGACAGTGAGAGACACTAACTTTGATAGCACATGCTGGAAAAAAGCAGCATGATATCAACAGAAAGGGAGGGAGAAAAAAAAATAACCAGAACATGGGATAGTAAAGGAATTATGGAGGGAACACAAAAGCAAAGGAGCAAAGAGATGATAGGAGAGAGGAAGGTAGAGAGAGCGACCTTAAAATGCAAGACAGCAACACAGACGGAGGCAGAGAGAAGAGTTAACGCTAACAAGAAACAGTATCATGCTGCAGGTACATGTGAGGTCTCGGAACTGCACTGTAAAAATCTCATAATCCACTGATGTAATCAGCTGATCTTAGATTCAGTGGAATTAGTCATTTGTCAGTTTGAGGGGGATGTAAAAATTGTGGAAGTTATGATCATGCATTCAGCCCTGCGATTGACTGGTGACCAGTCCAGGGTGTACCCCGCCTCTCGCCCATAGTCAGCTGGGATAGGCTCCAGCTCCCCGCAACCCTGACGGATTAAGTGCTATAGAAAATGAATGGATGGATGATCATGCATTCATGTTTTTAGGTAAATTATGGGTGGCAAAAAAAGAAAAAAAGAAAACTGCCCCTTGGGTATTGATAGCAAGTAACTACACATACTGTATGTACTGTATTACTGTTGGAGAAAAACTTGCAATTTCTCTTACACTTAAAGACACAGTGATGCTGTTCCTCGAGTAGTTTAACGAGTGTGTGTTTGGACTGCCGCATATGAAACTTTTTGACAAATGTCAGGTTAGGTAACAGGAATCGTGACATTTCACTGGTAAATTTTGGTTTCGTGACTTCAGCCAGTGGTTTTGAAGGTATTAATGAAGTCCTCCCTGCAGCATTGCAGAGGTTCAATCTAACTATAAGAGAGTGCTGTCTGAGCAGCTGATCAAGTGCCTCTATTCTCAGTGTGAACACTAGGTGGAAAGCTTTCTATGTAGTTCCCATGTTACATCTTATGAGGAGACAGCATGAATGAAGCGGTGGGGGTGGGGGGGTGGGGGGGGTTATTGCAGTGGGAGAAGGGACAGGAGGGCAAGTTAATGATATTTCTTCTCTGGCTCTCTCCATCATGCTCACACACTAACACTCTCTTTCCCATCTTTTTAGCCGCTATCATTTCTCCCCATGGGGATCTCGTTGTCAATTCCTCCCAAGACTCATAATTGCTTTGCTGGCCTCTCCATGTAATGGCCCCATACTGAGTAATCCTGAGCACTGGGCCTGTGCTCTGCCTATGACTAAAGATTACTTTATTGATCCCGCCCTCTCTCCCCTTCTTCCTCTCCGTCTCACCGTCTCATTTCTCCACTTTTTCATGCCCAGCAGTAATTTCCTCACTGTTATCCTTTGTTGTTTCCTACCACTGGGTTCACATGACCCCATGCAGTGCAAAGCAGTGCCCCTATGGTCTAATTCTCCTCCTGCCTGGTGGTCAATGCTTCGTTTCTTCTTCTTCTTCTTTTTTTTCCTTCAGCATGGCTGACTCTCAGGCCGCTAAAGATTTCTGCTTTTGTGAAGTGGCAGCACTGCAGTATTAGTGCACTAGATATGCGTCTCCTCACAATTCACTGTAGGTTGTGAAGAGAGCAAAAAGGTTGAGATAATGAGATAACACATTTGTTTAGATCAGGAAGGCCATTACAGCACTTAGGAGGGAGACACAAAGAGGATGAACAAGAGTGATGAGCTGCACACTTGGCGTGAGCCAGCAATGGATTGACAACCAGACTGCAGCAGAGTCGAGGACCTTTGACTCCAGGGCTCGGTGTCGAGATCGTAGGTGGCTTTTAGATGCGCTGCCCACTCCCGCTTTTCGCACGGACTCCGCTGGACACTGCCTCGTTCAGAAACCCATTTCACAGTCAGTTTAACAACCCACTCCAGCAGGAAATTTTCATACACTTACTCTTTTCACACCACAGTTTCTTCCAAGGAAATTGAAGCTCAGATTCTCTGGGAATGAAGGTCATATTTCTATTGTTGATTGTAGAGAGAGACAGAGAGAAAAGTCATAAAAATGACAATATCATGTTCTCAGAGTGAGCGAGCGTGGAACCATATCTGTTTTCTGTTCTGGGCCAGTAGTAATCCAACTGACTATTCTTTCATTTTCTATTTTACTATGCAGCCATAAACAGCACTGTATATTACACGCATTGCTGAGCGGAGGGCCACAAATGACACAAGTTATGAATCTGAAAACGTGAAACCAAAAAGAGATCCTCTCAGGTAATATGTACAGAGACAGCTCATGCACGAGAAGCTGGTGTCAGCAGGGACAGCAAATGATAATAACGGGGAAATTTATCTAAATGAAAAAAAGGGTTATGGCTGATAAATGCAAGTGTTTCATTAATTTGGACTGTGGGCATTTGTAGCTGACTTATGCAGCTGTAACTTCAGTTTGGTGAAATATGACCTGAAGATGTTCAGAAGCTTTTCCTGCCCCTTTTTGACTATGAATGAAGTAAATCTATATCTCAAATAAAAACCTCTCATCCTCATCTGTGGTATTGTGTGGGCTGGCTTATAACTTACTGTCTTTTCATTATTTTCTCTAGAAAATCCAGACTGGATGGATGCTTTATGTTTCTATCGACAAGAAGAGGTTAGATTGCTTGCACATTCAGTTTAATTTCTAAGTTGTTAAAAGAGACATGCATAAGTTATTTCTAATGTCGGTTTTGATGTGGCTATCTGTTATAAAATAACCTGAAATTAAGAGCAACAAATCAAACCTTTTACATGTAGAATAGATCAGAAGCCCCCCCTCACAGGATTTGAAGTAATAGATAATGAATGGATGGATGAATGGATGCAATATAACATCCAAATAATGATAGTGTTGAAGTTTTCAGCATGTTTTTGTGATAACAAATGTACAGGAGTAGTGTGTTTAAGCAGTATTTTCACACTAAAGATGCAGGTAACATCACTTGCACTTATCCATTGAAAATGCAGATTATATCACATTTATAGATCATACTGACACATGGTACAGTGTATGATTGAAGGCTCTCACAGCTTTGAGTGGTGGTAGTTGCACGTAGGTTTGTTGATTGAACAAAACTGTAATTAACACACTCGAGCTAAGTTTTCTTCTGAGGCCTCAAATTACTTTATGTTCAGTATGGGAAGGAGTGATGATTCTTGCATTCATACATTTTAAATGTGTACCCACTGCATTGTATGGGCTTATAATAAATGACTCATATGAGTGTTTTCCATTTTTTTCTGGGGCCCCTGTCGTCAGGACATCATCGTTTGTCAGTGCCTTCCAACCTTACGAATGCTTCATATCTGCAGCTTTGACCTTCTCTAATGTTGTCTGACTCACAATGGACAATTTAAAGAGAAGGATCAAAATCCATGCAGCTGACTCAGCACAGATATTGTCTTTTTAAAATTTTTTCCCCTGCATTCTTCTTCATTGTTACTGGCACCTGCATTACCCACAATGCAACTCGACTACCAATAGTTTGGTTGGACATTCTCTTTGTTTCATTTGTCACTGAGCTGGTATAATTTGCAAAGAACATTGTAATGATGCTTTATTTTTTAAAACAATCTTAACAGAATCCCACTGTTCTACGAAGTGTGTGTGTGTGTGTATGTGCATACACAGTGGTTCCTATGTGTGTGTTTTGTGAATACACTACAATACACTGTTTATTCCATATGTTTGTATCTGGACATCTTTTGTTTGATTACATTTGCAAGCAGCGTGTATGTGTCTCCACTGTGTACATCTAGTCCACACTAGAGGTGATCACACTTTGTCACTAACACTTCACATAACCATCACTTCACCTTCTCCTGCAGTGTTGACATTGTGATAGAGACGTGGGTGTGGATTACCTGTCAAGTTGTGCTCTTATACGTGCTTTTCTGTATTTTTGAAAATGGCAAAATAAGCCGTCTGAGACAGCTTGCAAATTGTAGAAAGCGGAGGAGAAGGCAGCCACTTTCATCTCAGCTGGGCTCGTGCTCAGATACCTACGTGGATGTGCACAAAAAAAAGTCAAGACAAATGAAACACTTCTGTCTGTGCAGTTAGTGTGTGTGGACTGAAAACACCTTTACATTTGAGAAGAGCTTCTCTGTGGTCACACTGCATCTCTGACCATCCTTGGAGGTGAATGGGATCTATATTCATCATCATTCCAGGAATAAACATACTCACACATGAATATTGTAAAGTGCTTTGCAACTTAAACACCTGAATTGTGATAAATATAAACTCAGCTGTCAGTTTATTAGGCACACCTAGTCACCGGTGGAGAGTATGTATGTACTTTATTTGAGTATTTCCACATTTTTATGTTACTTTATGCATCTACTCTACACATACATACAACATTTCGGATAGGAACACTGTACTATTTACTCCACTGCTTTTATTGTACAGCCTTTGTTGCTTTGTTGCTTTTCAGATTAAGAGCCTATATTAAAACACCTATGATAAGCTTTTAAAAACCATAACCATCCTAACCTTTTTGGCTCATGAAATTTTTGAGTTTTCTCTACTTTTTGATAACTTTATGATCTTTTTTGATCACATTATATTTTTGGGTGTTCAGAGAACTGCTGTGAGAGGTAAGATGTGTTCTTTCCACTCCATAGTTACACTGTGATGTGCTGAACACTGATGCTGAGATTTGAACTGGAGCGTACAGCAAATGCATTAAAAGGAACTGATAAAGTGTGGCTGTGAGATAATCTGTCCATTTCACATCAAAGCGGTGCGTCCATTCCATCCACAAACAAAATAAGCAACCTTGAAAATGGTGTGTTTCACGCCCATCATATTGCTGGGACTGAAATACACACACAAACAGATATTCAACATTGACTAATAGAGGCAAATGCAAACGACTAATGCAAAAAAAAAAAGAGAGACTGTTCTAGAAATTTCCTTCTAGGCGCACACTGCACTGTGTATCTCTTAATATTATGTAATAACATGTTCTACAAACTGATATTTCTGTCAGTCTAAAAGAATAGGTAAAATAGGTCTGTAATTAGATTTTAGCCACCCACATCAGAAACCATTATCCACTAAATATATCAATAAGTAATATTTCCAGTTAAAGGTTTAAAACTGTGTAAAAATAGAAATGAAGCTCAGTTCTTGACTTGAGTGTTCAGGCTTTGCCATCGTCCCATTTTATTCAGCAGACAAACTGAGAGCTGGACAGCAGTTACTCATGGCTGGTTAGTTCTGATAACCAGCACCACGCCACGCACATTGCTATCCACACACAGAGCGATTATATGGTCAGTGTCCCTGCATCCTCTCACATCCAAAATGGTCAAACACTACATAGCCAGACCACATCTCACACAGATATCCATCCCACCTACACCCACCCCCATCACTCTCTCTGTTGCATTTTTCAAATACGTGGCTTTTGTGGAGAGTTGGGATTTTATCATGGTGTATTTTTCCATTGTGCATCAATAGGTGAGAAGGAAAAGAAGGAAAAAGTCAAAGAATGTCCTTCAGCTGCTGCTTTGTCCTCCTACAGTCCAAAGACATGCAGGCTACTGATTTCTGATGATTAATGATATTTGAAATCTATGGTGATATATTTATTGGTCACATGATGGATCAGTGAATCGAATATAAGTACTAATACCCATACCCTGGTAACTGTGTGAGGGGTAAAAATTTTTGGTGAATAAAACATGATGTACTGCAGACGAGCTGTGCAATGCATTTTCATTTTAATTCAAACCATTTAAATATCCATCTGTGTATCATAAAACACCTAAAAGAGTTGCAATTGTTCTCTGAGTCAAATGGGCTGATGATGATTTACTCTGATGATGCTCTTGGGAGTTTGGTTGCCAAGTTCCTTAAAGCAAAAATGGTGCCAGTGTATTGTGCCAATCACAGCACATAAAAGAGTCCATCTTACCCCCTGTGGTAATGAATAAAATATACTTTTTCCCCTCTAGCTACGCACCTCCTTCTCTATGTAGACATCAGTAACTGTTCTATATGTTTCACCTCAGAGAGGGAGAATGATTCACAAGGAAACTTTTCTCCTCACATCTTTCTTTTCACTTTCTTCTGGATTGTCCTGTCGAACCAGTCATGGATCGTGGTGTATGCTCAGTCTCCAATGTGGAGCCTATGGAAACTATGGAGATAATTTTGGACACTGCTAAAGATTCTTGAGAGCATCGAGAAAACTGAAGAAAGGCTCAGTCAGAATCATCTTCTTTTCAGTCATATACATTGGGCAAAGCTATTTCCACCGCAAACCTTCTGCTCACCATGATGACTGCTCTTGTGATGCCTTTAGGCACTTGTTGTTGTAATAAATAATTCATGGACAATTTCATGCGTTTAAAATTGTATAAAAATGTTCCAATAAGTTAAATAATCATTTCGTAGTCGTTCAGATAATTAATTCATGTTTTCTTTTTCTAATTAAAGTTTCAAAATATCGCTAAAATCAACGTCCGGTTTTATACTGACACTTCCGGTTTTGTAGCGGTACTTCCGGTTTTGCTCGCGGAGTAAACAGAGGCTACATGAGAAGCGCTAGCATGGAAATGCGTACACATCTGTAGCCGCCGTCCTTCTTGAAATGTTAATAAGGCAATGCCGTAAGTGTGCATATTGTTTTGTTTATCTGTTCAGTCACATATT
>JBBMJY010000006.1:2859030-2870761 GCA_037833715.1 Toxotes lorentzi
GGGGGGGGGGGGGGGGGGGGGGGGGGGGGGGGGGGGGGGGGGGGGGGGGGGTGGGGGGGGGGGGGGGGGGGGGGGGGAAACCCCCCCCCCCCCCCCCCCCATCCCCCCTGTATTTTCCTTGACCATTTACACTGTCCTTTAAAGACACCAGAACTGATCATGGGTCAAAAACTAGATATTAATGCCTAGGGCGCGAAATACAACATGAACTGAATTATCACATATTAAGGAAACATTATTATACAGAGGTTTCATGGCATTTCTGTTTTTGTCATATTACCATTAGGGCAGACAGAGACATCCAAATGATGACTTACACCACCATCAACCTGGACTATTGTATTCAGCACAGAAACTCTGGTCCTCCCTCCGAATAACACTTTGTGGATGACAAAACAATGTTTTCACTGAACACAATCCACACTGCACTTAGATTTCCTCCAAAACATATTAGAGGTATAGGCTATTCAGTGGGAGAGAGGGTTGTGGTGAGAAGTCTATATGTATAGTTAAAAAAAAAAAACTCAAGACTTCAGGAGCAGTGCTTAAATGCAGAAAAAAAGATCAGCATGAACAGGTAAAATCCAGTCTTTATATTGCCTCTTAAATTGGATAACAGTCTGTCTAATTCATCTTTTTTCAGTAATGGCTGATTTACATCAGACACCTCATTAAAATACATGCAAGAAAAAGGTTTGTTTCATCAACAGTTTCATTCTGTATTCTCAAGTTTTATTTGATATATTCAGACTCTCAGTATTCCACCTCCATCAGTTTCCGGTGGCAGTGCTTTCACAGTTGGCAGTGTTTGTGTGTGGGCAGCCTGTGTTGTTACTGTGCTCGCACCTGCTCCAGGTTGACTGAGACACCTGCAGAGAGGTGGGGCAGGAGGGCAGGAGCTTCACCAGGGTGATACACAGAAATCTGTGTGCATTCCTCCTCTTGGCATAAATAATGTCAGAAAAAAAAGACACAGTCCACCTGCAACATGTGAAATGATATATATGTAATTATAATAATTCTTATAATTTACTGATTAATTGTAGTCTGTCTCAGTTCTTTCCATATCCTTTCCCACCTGTCTACATTATTTGCATTATTTGTTGCATCTTCATTGGTGTGTCCTGTTTACTATCCTCTCCCCACTTCCCTATTTCTGTCTTTGCTGTTTGGTCTGTGCTTCTCTCACTGAAGTGGGTGGTTTGAAAGTGATGTCATGGACTTCTGAGCACCAATCAGCATTAAGAAACACCTGAGTACATTTCTTTATAAATAACGCAAAAGACTATATTTTATCAAACTTGAACTTTGGTTGTTGCTTACTTTTTTCATGATATTTTATGCCACAGAGAAATACTTAAGACATTACATAAGCCATTTAACTGTAATTCTGAGTGTATTGCAATCCTTGAATACTAAATGTGAATGAAGTTAATAAAGATCAGTGAATAGTGTGATAAAATGTGATTGGTTTAAGAGACAACACTCGTGGCTTTGCTTCCATCACTACTCTATGCCTCTTTCCTACCTTTAGGGAAGGGCTTGATCATCACCTGTGACCCAGTCTGCTCTCTCTCCTCATCCAGCTCCTTCACTGTATCTCTCCAGTCCCCTGGTGGATCAGGGATCAGGGCTGTTGGTGGGCGCTTCCCCAGTAATCCAGTTGGCATGATGAAAAGATTCATGCTGGGAGGGAGTGAGAAGAAGAAGGACACAGTCAGGAAGAACCAGGGCAAAGATGGTGTCTGTCAGCTTGTGTATGAAACACATACTCTCATGAGTATCATATGAGGAAATGGCTTGTCTGTATCAAGCGATTAATTAAAATTAGAAGATGATGAGAAATCAGCTGGGACAGTAATGCAGCAAAAATAACTGTTTATAAGACATAAATCAGCGTTTCAGCCCTCATTTAATCAGGTAGTCTGAGTGAGAATGAGATCTCTTTTTCAATAGAGACCTGGGAACAAGAAAACATTCACAAACAAACACACAGCAAACAGAAATAACACAACCAAGATACAACTAGTAAAACAATTAGCAGCTTCATTAAAAAAAAAAACAAACAAAACAGAAAAAAACGATAATAAAGTTTTTAAATCTCCAGGGGGTGTTAAGGGTTCTAGTTTGACTTCTACCAAGATTAGTGGGAAAATTCCTCCATAATCAAGTACAGACAGTAAAGTTAACTTCACAGTGGTTTTAAGGTTTGAATGAAGACAGACAGCCTTTAATTCTGTACAGGAAACTAAGCTTGATTTAAAATTGTTGAGTCAAATGATGACAATTGAATATGTATCTTAAATGACATCTGAATTCCTAAGTGTATGATTCATCACGAGTGACATGCAGCTTTAATGGGGGGGGTAATCAGATTCACTGGTGGAGGAGGAGAATACCACATTATAGTCTTTTTTTCCATTTAAGACGAGTCTGTGATTAAGAAGTGATAATTGGAAAGCAAAAGAGGCTGAAGATGAGTCAGAGCCTGGGCTGGGGTGAATCCCAGGGCGTATAAAATTCTGTTATCTGCATTCAGTAGGAAGAATGATGTTATTTATGTATGATGTAAATATCAGTGGACCATGGATAGACCCCTGTGCATGATGGTACATCTTGAATGGGAGATGCCAGCTGAAGACTGAGAATGAGCTTATATATTATATGGTAACAGTCAATCTTTCCCTCTAACAGTCGCCACAAATAGCTCTCTGTCTTCTCTGCTCCTTCTTTTTAGAACACCACATAGAAACAGTGATTCTGTGTGTGGGATTGTGAGTTGAAAGTAAACCCACTGAATGATACAGTGCACTGACTGACAGACTTACTGTACTGTATAGTGTTATGTCTGTATCTCTCTCCTTTTTCTTTCTTTGACCTTTTATTTCCTTGACAGAGGTATTTTCCTCTTCCTGACACCACTCTTTATTTGGGAAATGCTGCTATATGAATGTGTTCTATAGGTATTTGGGTAAACAAGCTTTGAACATCGTCTGAGAGGCAATGAATTTTGAAGCAGGCTTCAAAAGATGAAGTTCGGAATTCTTTTAAGACAGCTGTCAGTTTATGACTAAGGCTTTTTCTTTTCTTTTTATTCTTTTTTTGAGGACGTCCATGGATTTTTTTTTTTTTTATGTCAGTGTTTTTTGCTTCTGCAGAACACTGACAGCAGTCTCTGCCAGCATTTTTTTCAGTGCCAGTGTAAATCTACATGGGACCAAAGAAATTCTTTCAGAAATGCATGAAAGCCATTTCATTTATTTCCATAAGCTGCAGCAACAGAAGGAATGACTCATTTAATAGCATTCTTGGAAGTTGTTTTTGACAGTTGAAACTGTTTAAAAGGATCGAGAAAAAAACAAAAAACAAACAGTTATTCTGAATGTGGGTACTTATACAAGGAAATATTTAATTTCCACAGTGGTATGATTCTTCTAGAGTGTTCTTGCAGGGCAGTTTCCAAACCTAGAATATCTGGCAGCTGCGTAAAGAAGCCAATGATCTTTCAGAGTCCGGGACGGTGATTTTCAGAGTGGGGGCTGGGGCTTTACAAGTCAGATGTGCTGTGAATCTGATTACATGTTATAGAATAAACTGGCTGATCACAGATTTCCTTGTACTGGCTGTACAGAGCAGTCACTTATCAAACAATGACAACATCCTGCACAGTGCACATAAGGTGAGGAGCTCAGCAGTATATGACTTATGGCTGAGTTATCAGATTGTGATTGTTTCTGTGGCTCTCTTGGTCTTTTGATGGGACTTTAATGAGCAAATAACACAGCTGAACTGAAAACGGTGCTCTCAGTCGTCATTGAGGGGAGCTCCACTGCTAAAAGCTATTGATTCGGTCAGTGACAATGATGATTCAGTAAAGTCAGTTTACTTTGAAGGTTATCACAAACGGCTTTGGAGCACTAGTACCAAATGCTTCAGTTGTGTTGAGCTTTAATAATCACTTCCAGCACAGATAGAGCAGAGAGATCCACACACACTATTTCCTCTGATCTTGGTGTTTGTGTTTCCTAAACTGGGCTGAACATCAATGCAAGTTTACATGTTGAAATCGGATCATTTGATATTAGTGTTCCTTCATTTCCACTCAGTTAGTGATTAAACTGGTTTCTTTACAGAACAGAAATGAAAGTATATAATTAAACCACATTTTCAGCCTTTGCCTGATTTATAGTGAAATTTGGTCCATTTGTGTTCCCCTCAGGATCAACCCTCAGGATGAACTGTAATTTCTTTGGTAATCTTCTGACTTTTCATCCAGCGCTATCAACATGTCCAAATTTTAATTTGTCCAATCCTTTGGCTTATGATCAGATACCAGATGGACATGGTTTTAATGCAAAGCAACACTGTAGCTCCTGATCAGTAAAACAGTTTCCTACACCGCCCAAAATATCTCTTGTTCAGAAGATGATTCAGCTGCTTGATCTGTTTCATTTTTATTAATAAGAAACACCTTAACAAATTCTGAGTCTGTCAGTAATGTTGTCTGATGTTACTTGTTCTTGGAAGAAACAGATTTCTGGATTCAGCTCATCCACAGTCCTCTGAGAATTAGACAAGAGGCAGCAACAAAACAGACAAACTGTGAAAACATGCAGGCATCTCGCCCACATTCATAAAAAAAGGTGAGCTACTGTAATGTTACTTTCAGTCCTGCTATCAGGAGGAGTGAGTAAGCTCCAGGATTAATGTCAGCGGTTTTTCTAAATTCGAAAGACCCACGAATGTTGTGAAGGGTTCAACTTTAATTGCAGAAGGACACATTCAGTGAAACACTCATCATTACAAAAAAAATGACGAGATATCTCTTACCCCACGGTTGAACTTTGCCTTGTGGTTATTGAAAAGTCACACCTTGGTGTTATGGAGGAAATTGATTTTGATCCTGGACAACAAGAGCCTTTTTCATGTCTGACTGTGGGGACCAGCAGGTGCAGAAAAAAAAAATGTTTCAGAAAACTGTGAGCACGTGATGGATGTAGTACCTGATAGCTTTGTATGGATTTACACCGTGCTTCAACCCACATACGCTCAACTGCAAAAGACAAATAAAGAGATTAAATTTGTTCACAGAGTGCCTGATTCCTCTGAAGATGAAAACCTCTTTGCCCCAGACTAAAATCATGGATGATTATTCCAGACGATGTCACTTTTCAAGTGGCTGACCATCCAGAAGTGGTAAAATTTTTTCTGTGGTGCAGGCACCACAGAAACATGAGAGTTAAAATGAGCTGAGATACCAAGGGAATCACAGTCATACCATCGGACCGAATAGCAATTATCTGGTGTTGTTTAAAATCCCTCAAGACAGAGCATATATTATTATATTAGCTCATCAAATCTTCCCAACACAAGCCTTTTTATTGGACAAAATTTTATCAGGCTACAAAAGATCCTCACAGCTATTTAATCATCAACCTATCATCATGCCTATCTGCCCAGAGCAATACAGAGATCAGGAGTAGTACCCAGTCGGTGGCCGGTCATCTGTATACCTGAAGCAAGATCAGGTAGCATGGCAGCCAATTTAAAATGTTTGAATTTGAATATAGTAAAAGGATTTCCCCAGGAGATGTAGCATCTCATTTTCAAGGAGGTTCTACAGACACAAATCCTAAATTATAAAACACATACAGACAAAAGGGGCACCACATTTCTAACACACTGCAAACACACAAATACAGAGCGCTCACTCACCCTCTCCCACCCCCAGACCTCACAAAGACCCAGATAATAAATCAATTAGATCAGCATGAAGAGCCAGCAAAGCAGATTGTCTCTAGATTATCTGTAGCACAAATAAACTGAAGATCCAAAGTACGCACAAATTCAAAGCATAAACCTGCTGTTTAAAGATGAGAAAATAAAAAGATGACCTGAAGCAGCAGAAAGAGGTAACAGATCTCAGAAAAAGAGGAGGATTATTCCAACTGGAAGGAGCTTTGTACTGGAGTGACTTGTATCTTTGAAAATTCTTGGAACAATTTCACCACGTCAAGACACTTAATAACTGACAGCATACACTTTGTGCAGTCAGTCGGAGCAGGGGGAGGCTCATACATGTTGCCAATAGTTCGGTGTTTGTTATTGTGAAGACGTATGTTAACAAAAAGACATTCAAAATGAACTGACTCTACGCTGGGAACGACACACTCAGAAATAAGATTTACAGAAACATATGTGGCCACCTCCTCTAAATGCAGAACAAAACTGTCAATTTAAATTTCATTTCCAGAGATTTTCCTACGATTTTTGAAACAAGGCTCCTGATGTTTGGATGAAACCTTTAGCAGATTCAGTTGTGCCACCACAGCACACATACACACACACACACACACACACACACACACACACAAATGAAAAGAACAAGAAGAAGTGAGAGGCAGGTTAGCTAAAATAAAATAAGAAACGCAGAACAAACACAATCCATGGTTTCCACAATCATTAGCCTACGACGACACAACACTGCATCACTATGACAGTGTACTGAAACTGACCAGCATCACAGTTTACAACAAACACAGAGTCACTCACCACAGCATTACACCACAGTCAACTAACCAAAGTAAAGGTGCAATAAAGTAATAGTTCACAATCAACACAGATGAAAGACATAAACTGAAGTTACTAGAATAGTATACTCAATGATCCTGTTACACAACGTGATCCAGAAGAAAGAACCAAACAACAAGCAGACAAAGTTGGGATTTTGGCAGCTCGCAGGATGATCTGCTCACAACACAGTACTGGGGAGGCGAAGGAGGGGTCTGGGAAAAAGAACTCAGCTTCCTCTGAACATCATAACGGTTTTGCTTTTCCCTCTACCATCACTCCCAGCATACAAGGATACAGCACAGAGTCTTTGATATCAGGGGCACAGAGATTCTTTTTGACAGCATCAAACTGCTGACGTTTCTTGACCGGACCAGCACTGAGGAGGTGAGGATTACTAGGGAATCCAGAGGAGCTCTTTTCTCTCCCTGGTGAGATGTGAAATCCTCATTTTGTCCCGGAAATGTAAGAACTTGACCAGGATGGCTCCGGGAGCAGCTGTAGAGCTGTAGCTGAAGGCGGCAGAGCCGTGAGCCCTTTCAATAACCGGCACAGAATAAAAGTTCTCCTTGCCCAGAAAAGTGGGGTCAGCTGGTTCAAGAAGGTGATCCTGTCTCTCCCTTCACTTTGTTCAGAAATATTCATAAAGCCAAAGCTGGATGACCCACTTTCATTCTCAGCGACTCAACTTTATCCTTCAGGCAGGCTTTTTTTTTTTTTTCAAGTGTTTGCACACGTCATCAGTGTTATCTTCACTGAAGCTCACCCTGTGTTCGAGCTCTGAGATTTGCTGACAAAGTGAAGATTAAGATCCCTGAATGTTGGTAAGACCAGTTTCAGTGGCCACAAGCTTTGAGTCAAAGTGAGCAGTCACTTGAACTTTGATGTGTTAAATGGCTGCCTAGGTTGCTTGTGGGGAAACCTCAGTCTGATCCATGGCAAGAAGCAAAATTTAAGTTATAAAACCATTGTTCGAAAGACGTGACTGTCTTTGAAAAGGAAACACACCCATGTCTGTGGGCTGATACAGAAAAAGGCAAAAGAAAATCATCTGACTGCTGGCCGATAAAAAAAAAGAAAGAAGCCTAAAATATAAATACCAGGTTCTGATGCTGCAGTCAAGACGGCCTCTATTAGCTGTCAGCAGTCGTTCCTATAATCCGACACCTTAAGAGGGCTCATTAAAAGCTAATTCTACAGTTATCTCTACAACAACAAGCACTGCAAAACCACAGTGTAAATAGTATTTTATATTTGAAAATGTATAAAATCTGGCGGAACCAGTTTGAATGGGCCTGGTGGAGCTGATGAAATTAATAATAGTATTGTTATCTCTTATTTACAGGTGCTATGCTTCAGTTTGTCCGTACAGGAGATGCTGGATCATCAGACAGTATTAAAAGCTGCAGTACCAAAGCTCAGGGTTTTTATTTGAAGTTGTAGAAAAAATAGAATGTAGACAACATTATGTCGTTAGCTTAATAGCATAATTGCCTTAGTCATTTTTTGGCCAAATTGTGATATCTGCCTAACTTTACTCTCCTACCACTGCTGCATCACCCTGCCTTATCGCCTATGTCCTCAGCAGAACGCTCAGAACGCTTGTTAGAGTCTAAAATCAGCATGAGAAAGAGGGCTCCGCTGACCACAAATGAAGCATTAGCTCTTCTCTTTGAGTCATCTTCGAGACGGCACGTCTGTATCCATCCCCGTACAAGGTCACCCAGCTATTCCACAATGACTTCATGAAGTTATCTGGGGCCTATGTCACCAACATTCGACCAGGAAGAACAGTCCATGACCTTCGGGCTCTCCAGTACCTGGCAGATGGTCGAATCCGGTACAAGTTGGATTTTGAGTCTGACTGGGAGGACCTGCCTCAGCGACTCAGCATCCCCAAAGAACCGTTCCACTGGGTCCCACTCTTTCCTGCCCAACTGCCAATTACTCTCAGGAAATTCAATGACTTGCAGGCAATGAAACCAGTACTACCAAGAGTGGCCCACCAGTACTATGACAACCTCCCTCATCAGTAGACAGTGTGAAAACAAGTTCACACAGCACCTGAGTGGGACTTTGGTTAAGGTTAGACAAGTGCAACAACCTGGTTAAGGTTAGACATTTAAAACAACTTGCTTAAAGTTAGAAAAGTAACGCAACTTGGTTATGTTTAGGAGAGTAAAACAACGTTGGTTATGTTATTGTTGTGTTTAAGGCATATTCTGCCTAAGTCACTTTTATTTGTTATGCAATCAATGTGTCTTACTTTTTTTGGAAACTTGTTCACACATCTGGTTGAACTTTCTGTTACAATATCAATAAAATATACCAATGTGCTTTCTAAAAAATGTGTTTTTTCTTGTTTTCCGAAAATGTTCAAATATGACTTGGGCAACTATGCTATTAGGCTAACGATATGTTTTCTACAGTTTCTTAGTCATGTTAATGTTAACATTCACCTTTCTTAAAATTCTATAGAAAATATTCTATTCAAGAAATATTTATTTATTAATATAAAATGTGTGTATACCATTTTGGAGGACCATTTTGAGTCATAAACCTTACAGAGTAAGGTCTTCACTTTCTGTTACAGATTCAAGGGACTGAGGGTTCAGGTTAGAAATAAGTTCAGGTTTGGGTTTGGGTCTGTGTGTGAATTTGCATGGGCGTCTTGCTGGCATTACTTTTAATAAACCTTGCCTTTGTGTTAGTCACTCAGTTTATTCTCTTGAGCCTGAATCTAAATTCTGTTGTATTGATACGTGGTCCATATTTTTCCAGTCTCAAAATCAATGTGTATTAAATGTAAATTACAGGTGTGTCGCTGATGTAGCCGGTCACAGCTCAAAGTGGCACTGAAATGTTAAAATACATTGGAAGGGTCTTAAAAAGGAATTGAATTTAACTTCAGGAATCCTGCATGTGCCCTGTGTGTACATGGACTCAGTCAGTTAGGACAAAGTCTCATTAATGTGGAATTTGCCTATTTGTTCATTTCATGGTTGTTCAGTCACCTGCTGATGTGTGATTTGTGTACTGATAAATAGTGTTAAGTCACATATGATGAACGCATTGATACGTGATTGATACATGATGTGAAGATAAATGTTTAGATCTGTGAATGTGTTTAGTGTTCAGTCTTTTTAGTATTTAATACTGACCTGCACCTTATCAGAGTATACGATCTAAAGTACTTTATATATTTCAATATGCTAAGACAATACAACGGAAATGCCATGTATCTATGATAAATGCATTGTTTCTTTTTAATGTCTCTTCCTTGTGATGATCTGACTGAGCCTTGAAGCAATCCACAGCTAAAATGAATTCTTTGTTTCAGAGTTAATTTTAACAGGTCCCTCTAAAACAACAGCTGGCCCCTGTGGTTTATATGGGCTAGAACCACCAACTGAGCACATGCTCTCTTTGCCCATGCAGTCTGTTGCTGTCTGCGCCTGGGACAAGGTCTTGTCTCACAGCACGTCCCTGGGCTAATGAGTGACTTTTTGGGTCTCCATGACAGAAGCAGTTGAGAGCTATTACTGCAGCAGTTGCAAATTTGTGCAAAGGCCTATGCCTCGTGGTGTGCTCCTCAGTTTGTGACCTATCCCTTCACTGAATTTTAAACAGGTCATTTGCATTCTCCAATAGAGTAGTACTCATTCTCCATAACTCCCAAAGGAAGCTTAAAAAACATGAAATAAGGAAAACGAGTGAAGGATCATCAGTTGTGCAAGAATTACCTTTATTTGTTAATGGCATCGTCAAATAAATTCAGGACCAGGCAGATGTAGTAGGGCTCAAGTAGCTGGTGAGGCTGACACTGAACAGGCTGACAAGCTGCAATGTGACAAGCAGCAGGGGAGGGGGGGGGTTCAGAGGGTGAAACAGGCACAAACAGGTCTTACCGAGGATCATTTTCCCACATCAGGTCTCAGAGTTGCCAACATATCAAAAAAACATTTTGGTCTTATTTATCTTTCAGCCTTCTGTTATTCTCTTTTAAGCTCCAACTTCAAGGGAAAATCAACCAAAACTGTGTGAGAGTTTTTTTTTAAAGAATCAAGATTTGATTTGCAGCTTTAGAGTTTGACTTAATGAGAGACAAAACTTGAAAGTAATGACGATTTGGATCATTTGGACTCAGTCTGATTTCATTGAACCAACTGGATGGGTTTTGTACTGGTTTGCTGAACTGTTCAGTGTGCTGAAGTATCACTGATGCATGGATAAAAATGGTGAAAAATGAAAGATCATTTTTCACCATTTTTATCCATGCATTTTTATCTCATTAGATATAGACATATTGAGTTTAAGGATTAATTAATTAACCAACTCCCTTCCAATAAACTCATAAGCCACTTGGCTGCATCTCTCAATTTGTGTTTGCTGCTGACTCTCTGAAAAACTCTGACCTTTGACCTTTGTGTCACCAGTGACAACTGAGCACAATTTGAAAAATTTCTCTGGACAACACACCAATTCAGCCAACATCTCTAAATACAGAATCAAGGACACATCAAAGTGCCATAGGCCAAACTGTTTCCAGGCAACAGTAAAACACTGAACCATTCAAGCAAACTGTTAGAGGTCTTTATGAATAGCAGGAGTTTTCAGATTTTCATAGCTTGCATAGAAATGTCCCAGATGTACATTTTATCAGTTGTACTTGTTCAACCCAGTTTATTTTACTTAAACCATTTAATGGATTAAGTTTTAATTTGTCAATAAAATGTGTATTTTCTTTGTCCACAGTATGTTTGGTGTGTGCAAATACACAAAACATGTTAATAAAATCCTTATTTCAAGAATGCATACAGAAACCTGCAGTTCCATCTTTTTTTTTTTTAAACTTGAAATATAACTTTACTGTTGTCCTCAATGTCCAGATGGTGGCATTTGAATTAAAAGAGCGATCATTCTGCCCACAAGCAGCCAACTGTGGAGGGTGTTGGCAACTCCTAGTCACCCTGTCGCATTCAGCCATGTGGACTGCTGTCAATCACAGTGCAGTTTGACTGATTGTTGGTTGGCTGTTGCCATTGATGAGCGCCAAAGCTATGTTCTATCTAGCTACCTATGTTCTATTATAGATAGATAGATAGATAGATAGATAGATAGATAGATAGATAGATAGATAGATAGATAGATAGATAGATAG
>JBBMJY010000006.1:2880420-2892109 GCA_037833715.1 Toxotes lorentzi
CAGGAGATGCTGCAAAAGGCCACAGACATCAGGTGTTCAGCAGTGGAATATATATATATATATATATATATATATATATATGTGTGTGTGTGTGTGTGTGTGTGTGTGTGTATATATATATTGCCTGAATATATTCTGTTTACAATGAAATTAAAAATAAATAAATAAGATACAAGCAGTGAATTGTTTCTGTTTGATAAATGATGTGAACAAATATACAGTAATCAAAACTGTTGCCAATGAGTTTTCATTAAAGGTTTTTTTTTTTTTTTGAGACAGTAATTGGTATGAGAGTGGCTGTGAGTTAAGGGATGCTAATATTTAGTCTCCATCCTTGTATCTGGGACTGTTTGCCTCAGAATTGTGGCAGCAGTCCCCTCACTCTGCCCAAAAGGATAAACTGTCCTCCTCTGTTGTCTGCCATCCTCTTCTGTTCAGGCTCTTGCTCAAATGACAGGATCACTATCACAAGGGACAGCTACTTCCGCTGGGGAATATTTGCATGTCAGCCAGCCTGTCTGCCTCTTTCTCTGTCTCAATTTGTCATCCTTTCATTGTCTTACTTTCTTGTATTCTCATTCCATTTTTTTTATTCTACCCAACACACTCTTTCTGTCATTCATACTGTCAGTGTACAGCGGATGAAAAACAATATATCAGCTATGAGGAACAATAAGGGTCACCTATATGAAACAAAACCGTAGAGACAAATGTTTTCAATGTAGGTGAACAAACTTAATATTTCCTGTTGCTGTATATATTGATGTTCTTAGGATCACTGAAGAAAATGATGCCTGATCCCTTACACTGGCCCAGTAGGACTTATACACAACATCCCAGCCTCCGATATTACAGAAACTTTCAGAAAGTGAGTGGTTAATGCTGCATCTACAGCAGGGCAGTTACAGTTTTATGTTTTGAATTGGTAACAGGTCCAGTTTACCTCCAATCCGGCTAATGTCCTGTACCACACACAGGCTGCGGCTATTACATACTATAATCTCATCACACAGCTAAGCAGAACAGGTTGCAATTTAAAATAGAGAAAATGGTCAGCAACTTGACACAATTAATTAGGCAAGTTTTGCTTTCTGATTTAATAAACATTGTTTATTTGTCCAGAGTGGATGAGCTGATGTTACTTCAACTCTGTTTTTCTTCTTTGATGTGTTCCCTCTGTGTGGTTTCTGTGGTTGCCATAGTCACAGGGTTGGAAAAGTTGAACTATCATCAGTAAAGAGCTGTGCACGTACTCGAGAACGACCGCCGATCTCTGCAGTATTGCCACAATCATTTTTGCATTGAAGACAATGGAAACAGTGTCTGAAAGCACCTTACTTCTTACACCCAAGTGGGCCTGAAAGATAACAACCCGGTTAAATACAGCTTTCATTCCGATGAATGTCACTCACTGGGCACGTAAAAAAAGCCTCTGCAGGCTTCTGCAGGCTGTTTGTGGACTTCAGCTTGACATAGTCCAATGTATAGTATCCAAAGCAACATGACTAGGATTACATTCTCAAGTATCTTCTAGATATTATACTGTTTTTATAGAATGTTAAGAAGTATTTCCATTTTGATATGGGAAGTATTCTTTCCTTTAGCACGAGAGCCAAATGTGTACAGGCTATTACAGAGACCCAGTGTCCAAGTTTCTCCAGCTCTGGTGAAGGTCAGTCTGTTGGAGCCTGGCCAGATCCTAGCGGCTGAGTGACTGTGGTGACCTCCTGCAAGATGGGTCCAAACAAGCTGCTCAGAGACCAGCTCAGGCTTGTCCTGAAGCAGCTGTGCAACACAGTCCATGTCAACATCCTCCTTACAACTGGCAGTAAAGTCAAATATAATCATACCTCCTCACTTCTGCTAGGTCTGTGGCCTTCCATATTACTGGGGATGAAGAAAAGGTCTTCTCAGGCACCAAACTCCCAGAAAATAGCATATATTTCTTAAGAGGTCACGATACTATGTCTGCCCTTTTAACTTCTACTGCAAAACACAGGCTAACACTTATCTTTAATGTCCTCAAAGAGACCATTAGTATCTGAGTGCACCACACAAGCTACATTCAGTGTCTTTAACATCCTCCAAAGTCTGAACATCCTCTTTGATCCTGGTGCTATCTGAGAGGTTTAGTGCTGGCAAAACACCCATGTTGGAGCTTTTCCCACCATTAGCTTAAGGAGTCAAAATCCCTCCTTCTCTATCTCCCTCCAGTGCTCAGAGTAAACTTCAAATTGCTTTTTTCAAAAATCTACATTTTGCCACAGTTTGGCAATAAAAATAGGCAATAAGACTTCGTTTTTACTCTTGGGGATAGACATAAGTTGCTTGTAGCAAGGTGATGGCCTTTAAAAGCCACAGAATATAGATATAAAACTGCTTACTCCTTGAGAACTTAAAATTATAAGATTTAGATTCTGTCTAGACTTGCTGCACTGATCCTCTTATTTGCTGTCCTATGTTGGCCCTGCAGCCTCACATCTGAGGTCCTAACCCACCCTGCATTGGTGTGATTGAGCAAAATCTGAAGTTAATCCTGACAGACAAGTTAGTGAATATATTGTGCAGTCTCAGGCAACTTCTATAGCACTTTTATTTTGGTTGATGTGCAGTGAAAGCTGTTCGTTTAAAGACCTGTAGCACTCTGATTCCTGGTTTGTAGCATACAGTATAACCTACAGTACACAGACAAAACAATAAAAACAAGCCTTCATCTTAGCTTTGACTAACACATGGTGCCCTTTGACTGTCTGCGCTGCTCTCAAGTTATTTACTCTGAAACATCAAAGAAATGGATGGAGATGTCTGCAGTGCTGGTAGTCTCATGGCTGAGAGGGAGCTGCTTCTTACACTGTACACTTAATACACATTTTCTCATCTACATGTGGTTTTCACAGAAACTACTGGCTGTTCTTGTTTGATATTTGACATGAAGAATTTCTTTTGTCTTTGCCCACTACTATTAGTGAAAGAAGTCCCCACACCTACATGACAATTTGTTATTTGCCATCAGTTCCACACCACATGAGCATTGTTGGGCTCAAGATGGACAGTTTAAAATACTTGATGATATAAAAATCAATGCAGTAGAATCAGAGATATTATAATTTTTATTCCACACATTCTTCTTCCCTGTCAAAGTTTGGTGCCTTCTTACCCAAAATGCAACTCAACCACTGACAATTCAATCAAAGATTCAGATGTGTTATGCTAGTAGCAGCTAAGGAAAAGGTCAGAGATGGAAAAATCACCTTAATGGCTAAAAGAAACTCAGGAGAGAAGGGTCTGAATCTACAGAGTATGGAACATATAATGCTCAGAGAAGAGGAAGTAGTGTTAGTTTGCTTTGGCTCAGGGTCATTAGCCACATGGGTCACCATGTATCGGAGTCTCCTAAGCCTGTGGTCAGTGGTGCTTGCAAGCAGTGTTTATGTCCCACTTACACAGATTCTTCCTCACTTCCTGCAATAGCATACACCTTATGATAGCCTTCCTAATGTCATAACTAGCAAACTAACAACAAACTAACAGTATACTAAGAGTTCACTTGTTGTATTGTTCACAGTATAGTTGCAGTACAAAATAAAACTCAAGTTTGCTACTCTTACACTGGAAGTATACTTAAAGTATACTTTTAAAACTAAAAAATGGAGCAATGTAGTCCCAAGAAATATTGAAATAGTACGTTTAGAAGTATATTATTAGTACAGTGAAATTACTTGGGGAATATACTTGACCTTTACTTAAATAAATGAAAAGTATACTTCTTTTTTGTAGAACTTGGATAGAAAGGGGTAATTGCGGAATGGTGTCTAAAACCATTCAACGTCAGGGCTGAGCCTGGCACTGCAGCTCATTAGTTTATTCTCAACTGGAAAATCCAATCAATGAAGAAACTGCATTGAGATTGCTGGCTGCGGAAAAGCTGACTCTGAGCTGGGTTGCTTTATGGATGGCTGGGAACTTTTCGTTCCTTGAAAAGCTGGAAGCTGGACTGTATTGCATCATATATAACTGGGAGCTGAACAGCATAGCTTGGTAAATGGCTGGAGGCTACACTTCATTGCTGACTTAACTTTGAATGAAGGAGCAGAGGAAGCGGTACGAAGAGTTGAAATAATGGGAAAGGGATAAAGGGGGAAGAATACAGCGTAAGCAATGAAAGGTGTTGAAATGAGAGTTTTAGAGTAAGGACTTATATGATCTTAAGTGTACAGAGAAGGAGTTGAGGTGTCATTCAAGTGTTGGAATAAGGGTACTGTAATTGAGTAGTCTACTTAATAATTTCCCCAACACTGCTGAAAAACTATGGGAAACAAAGTGCTTCCCACGTGACAATTTGTGGTCTCAGTTCCACAATCTCAAATCCACAATATGTGTGATAATTTGCCTCAGCTCTGAACATTCTGTCCATTCATTTCAATAGGGGAGAAGGTTACCTGACAACAGCACACTCTATATGATGTTCCCCAGCAATCCCCCAAAAAGCTAGTTTCACCAAATTTTCTTGATTTCCTGAGTCAGTCACCTCAGTCCAACTGAGCGTGTGCTTCCACTGCTGAATCAGAGGGCAAAAAGCCCCACCACCATCACACCAGGAATGTCTGCAATATAGAGACAGTTATTGACTGCAAAAGCTTGGCAAAACAATATTAAATATGACTACTTTATTTAAGTATTTGTATTTGCTGTTGGTTTCAGAGCACAATATTTTAAAAATGAATTAAGATGAAATCAAACTGTTCCTTATGACAAATATGAAAAGTGTAGGAAGCTGCCTACACACCTTTGTAAGTGATAGTTTGCCAAGTGCACAGCTTGATATGCTTCAGCCACTTATAAAGTACTTCAAACAATTACACGTGTTTGTTCTGTTATGTTACTGGAGAAGTCAGGGATGAAACTAAGGAGGACGATTTTGTGGTGTTAGTTTTGGCAACTGAGTATGATTTAGTTTTAGTGTTTGTCCTTTGAAGAAACTGTTCTTCACTTGTTGGTTTAAATTAAAAGGAGCATTAAACCACATTCCAAACCCATGAAAGCAAACCGACTGAATGTAACGTTAAAGTTACATCAAGCTGCAGCCCTTGTTAATTTGAAGTAAACATACTGTTTTAATAAATGACAAATGTTTTCAGTGAGACTGTAGATGCATTTGGCCCATAATTCTGTTTCTTTTCTTTTTCTTTCCTAGAACCGATAACATTAGCTAACATTAGCTAACAGGTCAAGCAGCTAACAGATGAGATTTCTGTTATACCAAGGTTAAATGAGACAGCCTTAAAAACATGTAGTTTGTCCTTTCATCTGTCTTTCACATTATATTTCAGTTTATTATTGAATGAAAATCATAGTATTTAAAATACATAATTTGTAAAATTTGTTTTTAAAGGTTTTTTTTATTTAGTTTGTATTATTTTAAAATATTATTTTTTGCTGACAAAATTAGCACAGAGGGTGTTGGAACCACCAGGCTGTTTGGCTGCTAGTTGTAGGTTAAATGTAATGAAGAAGACAAATGTAGTACAACCTCTAGAAATATTCCATTTCATGGAGAGTGGAAGAGTGCTGATATGATTTATTTTACAATCTTTTATTAAATAAAGGAATGATGTTAGGACATACTGTAATACAGATGGGGCTAACAGGTATTTTTTCCCCCTGCAATATATCTTCAAAATGCTGACAGAAAAAAGTTTGCTGCAATACTAGTGAATTTGAAATATGACCTTGTCCATTCTTGGTCAGAGGTAATAAATGAGTTTGCCTAGTGAGTCTTGGAAAGCCATATGGGGAGTTTATATTATTATGTATTTATTTTTTGCAAGCTGTCATGAAACTGACAAGTTCTATAAGTTCTGAATTTCAGATTTGTCAGCCATGAGTCCACGGTTGATAATGTTATAATCAACCAACTTATGAGAAGAACAGCTCACTTTGTGTCTGCCTCTCTCAGTCAAGGTCAAACAATTTCTAACTTTGCATCTAAATGTCCGTCTCCTAACATGAATCATTTCTCTGGATACATTTGTAACAGTGCAATTTGAAAGTAATTTCAAACCCCTAAATCTGCACTGTTATTGATGACTATGTCAAATGACATGCGCACAAGGTCTGCACACACACACACCTACACTCACGTGCCAGTCCATTTCACCAATTCTACCTCATTAATTCAAACAGTCTGACTTTCTAAACATCATAAATCTTTCGAAGACTAGCAGCCCAGCCCCTCTCACCTTTTCTCTCCCTTCCACTTTCTCTCAACCTTATCTTCCCTCCGTCTCTCCTTCTATGTCATCTATTCCCTCTTCAATCACTCTCATTTTCTCTCTCTTCCCCTTGCTTCTTTGGGAGGTCCAGAAAGTTTGTAGTATGCAGTCTAAATAGTGCTCTGATGAATTGGCTGTCTTCCATAGGCCTGAAGATTAGCCCAAGGGCAAACCCACTCCTGTTTCCTGGGTGCCATGCTGAAGATGAATAACTGTTTATTAACCCGATGCAGAGTGACTCCTTCCCCACCTCATTATGGGGTGGAAAAAAAAAACCTACAGGCAGGCCAGCGTAGCACTCTCTCTCCCTGTCTCCATGTCTCTGCCACTCTTCCTGTTTCTCTCTCCGTTCCTCTCTTGCTTTCTCCAGCAGACAAACCAGCAGCCTGATGTAATGTGACAGTGTGCGTTTGGTTCTTGTTTGCTCCCTGACAACCCAGGAAATTGGCTTTTCATCTTACAAAAAACACTGTGCTCCGTATATTAGAGGGCATTCATCTTATTATGAGGGGCAGAGGGTAATTGGAGGTTTATGCGTCCATTTCATGGCAATGTACAGAGGGTCAGATTTACTAAGGCTTTTTCAGTGTTTATTTTTTTTTTCAGTTGCAAAGGTGACACATTCTGTCCCAGGCACATGTACTTTAAGTATGAAACAAGTCCACCAGGAAGAGTTGCAGTTTTAATGTTATTTTATCAGGAGTTTGCAAAGTGCACGACTCTGCTTGTTACAAATGCATTTAAGGCAGGACTGCAAATAATCTCTGGACAAAGAGCATGGTACCATGATATTTCAACGTTCTTTCAGATTTCTAGTGTTTTCACCTAGGTCTTTTTATGCTAAACATTTTATGCTAATGTACATTTATGATGAAAATGCTCATAAAAAATGTAGGATGGAAACCCAATACACCTATACAACAATTATTTTTGTCATCACAATGACACAAACCATCTGCAGATCAATACCAATAAATAAACATAGAATTAAAACTGCAGTCTATTTTTTTATAAGTTTTATTTATAAGTTTTAATTTTCTTGATTTGACAATCTGTTAATTACCTGCTTAATCTTCATATTGTAGTGATCCACACATAAATTAGGATCTTTAGGTTAACACTCTTTTTTTGCATATCAATCATAAGTTTGATATGCACATAAACACAGGACTTTCGGTGGTTATTTTGTCTGCTGTTTTTGTTGCACAGAATTACACCAGTGGACCCGCTGTGTCTAATTGTGGCTTGCCATTGCACAACATCAGAGAGTGAAGCTGGAAAAGATAGACCAAAGAAAATGCTTATGTTGTCCAAACTGCCTGCTGTCACACACTGTGAGTGAATGCACTCTGCTGTGTGTGTCTGAGAGGTGGGGAGCTGACATGCAGTTAATAAAATGTTGTAAAGTATCTTGTGATCATGGGATCACAAGATACTTTGTGATCCCAATTCCACTCTGGATTTCTATCTGCAGTTCATCTATCTGCATGACGTTTTCCTTTTTTTATGTTACTGCCAGTAAATTCCTTTGGTTTCCCAAAGCCAAGGGCAACTAAAAATAAGCTTTTCTACAGTGTGCCGACATCAGGAGGAGGCATGGGGCGCCCTCTTGAAAAAAGACATTTGAGCCATTACCCTAAAAATATCTGTCATTGTCCCCGCTTCATGTGGTTCTGTTGTTGTACGTAGTTAGAGTTAACTATGGAATACACTTTGTGAAATAAACAGATGCCAGTTTATTAGGGACACCAAGCTAAAATGAATACAGTGAAATCCAGCAGCCCTGTCTTCATGAAGTCTCTTACGTTCATTATTAGTTGAAACTGTTTAAGAAAGGTGTTGATTCAACCTTATGGTCAGTATAAGACAATACACCTCAACAGCACCACAAACTACAGCCTCTGAAATGCCTGGATTAGGTCAGATAGATGGACCCAATAAACAGGATACTGAGCAAAACTTTCTAGAATTTCTTGCTAGAATTTGCGCTAATGAAGTATTTTTGCGCAAACTGACAAGATAATAAATATGTATGATGCAGAATCCTTCCACACATTTGTGCATAGGACTACACAAGTACAATGAGGCTGCTTGCTTGTAACATGACACGTTATGGAAAATTAATAATTACCTGTACTTATATTGTAAATGACAGTAAATAACCGTGCATGTGATATTAAAACATTGTGTGTTTATATGGAAATGACAGCTGACTGACAGCAGAGCAGTCTGCCAGTGACGAGACCAAAGACTGTAATAGGCGAAACAAGTCTGAAGTCAAACACCCTCAAGTCTGAGATAATCCGTCTTGAGGTCAAATCTGAACTCAATTACTACTGCCCAGGGAGCTGTAGTGTAGCCTAGTTAGTTAGCCTAATTCATTAAAAATTTAGTTCTATAAATATGTTCTAATAAAGTGACACTTAATATTGATTAAAATTACTGAGCATGGAATCCTTTTGTGGATTTGTGTTCATTAAACCTGAATTTGAACTTTAATAAACTGTGAAGACACTCGCATTTGATTAAAGCAGTTGGCCACATTTCCCTCAGCGAAACATCAGTTGCATCAACATCCATTGCATTAACATCAGTTGCATCAACATCAGTTGTATCCCCCCTCCACCAGCGCACATTTACACTGCACCATTGTCTGAGTTAAACAGTGGGGACTGGGTTCTCACATGGCACGGACAGTGGAAGAGATATGAATGTGAGTTGCCAACACTTCAAAGACAATCTCTGCTGTAATATATATCACTGTGTTAGTTCATTGTTCACATTATAAAGGTGGGGGTTGAAAACATTTTTGAAACAAGGAAAAGGATACCGGATAGATAAACCACTTTGTTTTTACTTAAGCAAGCTGAGCACATAAGAACTGCTGAAAATGACATACAAGGTTTACTGACTTTCAGTGAGAAATTAGTGAAGTAAACATAAAATAATATCAAGTATCATCCTGCTAAATTCTCAAGCTGTCAAGAGTACCATCACTGCCCTGCAGAAGTCTTGTAAGTCCCGTTGCTGTGGTAACTGGCAGCTGACATTGGACCTACATGTTAAAACAAAACAAAAAAGAAAAAAAAGAATCTTATCATTCATTCCTGAGACTAAACCAAATCACTGAAAACCTTTTTAAAAGCATACTAAAATCAACCAGGTTCAATCAGTTACTGAGATTTTGTCTAATTGGTGATAGAAGGATTTTGCAGAACAATTACAGTATGCAAGTACTGGTGTGCACTGTGAATAGTGACTCAAAGTTTCACAACACCAAATCAAAACAATGAACTTCAGAAAGTGTGACTGGCATTTACATGGAAAAGCTACATTACCACATATTCTGGAGAATGTGTCTGTTGTTCTGTCTTGGTAGAAATACTTAAATATAAAAAGCAATACAGCCTTCGCTGGGAAATCAAACACAAAACCAAATGTGCTTCTTGTCTTAACATTGAATCTCCATATAAGGCATGAGTTTGTTTTGTTATAAACATTTTTTTGGTCTTTGCACTCGGTTATCTAAAAAGCAATGTGCACTTGTCCACACCTGGGGTTAGATGGAGCGTTATTTACAGCGTAGTATCTGCAGACCTTTTTGTAACCACATCAGAAGATTTCTTTATGATTTTTAGCTCAAAAAATAACTCAACATTTAAGATAGTTTGCCATTCACTTTGCTGATGTGTTCACCTTCTTTTGGTATCGACACACCACCAAGGACAGAACATCACTAACAGGCTTCTCACTCAAATGTTAAGCATAGATACTTACAAGTTTTCAAATGCCAGATAAAATGGAAGGCAGGAATTAAAAAGAAATATTCAAAGACATTAACAGGGTTCAGGATTATCAAATTTTAAACTGTTAAGCATAACATAACAACTCATTCACCACATATATAATATTATCCCATTTTCCCTTCCCCCAAGATTGTTCTGTAGCCAAAGAAAATATGCGTAGAAAAGGGGAAATCCTCTTCCATTAACTCATGTTTGAAGACCTCTTAAGAGTTCCTCTTTACATATCAAAATCGCCTTCATCTTTGCAAGGCAGAGGTCTTAGGTATACTTAATGACATCGGCTCTCTGTGGTTCCGGTTCAAAAAATCTGTCGGTGTAAGACAGTCTCTTAGCTTCGACCAGTTCTTTGCACAGTTTGCCAAAAGCAGGGCAGTAACGGCAAACGTAAGCCTCTGGGCTGGTACAGTAGAACTTCTGAAAGAGAGTCCAAGCATCAGCTGTTCTCCCATAAAATGACTCCACTTTTCATCAAAGGGTTCTGGTAGCAATTTTTGATAAAAATGTGACACCAGAAAACTGGCCATAAGAAAAGCCAGCCTTTACACTTGGATGTTCCATTAATCCTGATGATTTGAGTCCAAAAAGCCAACATAGTAGGACCTCCCCTCCTCAGTCTAGGGTTGTCCCTCAATCAGCAACTCTGTTTTCCATGTGTAGCATCACTCCTGGACCCGACTTGTGTGCTAAACTAGACGGCTAGCTGCACAGCTGGGCCAGCTCAGGTTCAGGAGACGCATTGGGGAGCTTGGAGTTGAAGATCTGCAGGGAGTCCTTGATGCGTGCCACCTCTCCGGCCGACAGCTTGAGTCGATGGCGCAACAGACAGGAAAACAGGTCTAGTGGCTGCGGTGCTGGTGGAGACAGCCGGTTAATCCGGTCTCTCATCTCCAACAACATAAGAAAGGCAGCATCCTGCGTGCCCTGCGTGTAGGGGTAGTCCAGCTGGAGAATCAGATCCTTGATGCCCTCAGGGTCAAAGTGCATGCTGTATCCAAACACTTTCAGCGTGTTGATCTTCATATACCCCATGTTGGACGTCTGGTCATCCAAGTCCAGCGGCTCATAGAAGAGAGTTTCGTTCACTGTTGGATCATCTGTGACAATGCGGCTTCGCAGGTAGATGTGCACTGTTTCAAAGAAGGACTTCCATTTGCTGCCCAGAGACAGTGTCCAGTTGTAACACTGTGCTGTGACAACGGCGTCCAGTCGAGTTCTCTCCCAGTCAGGGAAGTCAGGCTGGTTCACTGGCATGAACCAGCTCTCTGAGTGACTCCCACCAAAAGGATTCACATAAACTGCAGGCACAGGCTCCAGTGTTGAATTCTTAGTCGAGCATATCTGGAAAGAAATGCCCATCAGCATGTGGATGAGATTGGACTTGTTTTTGTTACTCTTGAGCGTCAGCAACATTCTCTTCCTCCAGGCAGGGTTGAACCAACTTCCCAGGCGGACGTCGTTGCTGATATAAATGGCATGAACCTCTATTCTGCTGTCCAGTCGCTGTAGCAGGTACTTCACCTGAAGAAGGATAAATACATCTAATATTAGAACAGTTAACATAACTAACTCATCTACAGGAAATGTATTTGTGCGTGTGTGTGTGTCTATATA
>JBBMJY010000006.1:2892115-2920553 GCA_037833715.1 Toxotes lorentzi
AGATATTTTATTTGATTTGTCTCATAATCTTTAGGCTAAACAGAAGTACTGGATCATTTGGTCCACAGTGGTTTGAGGACCAGTGGAATACATAATACAAGCTCTGAGAACCTCAGCATCAGGCATGTCCAAGTCAAAGTTCAGATAGTGGTCCAGGGATGCGGCAATGCTCGGCTGGCAGAATCCAAGATGGAGGAGGTTGCCATGGTGACAAGCTCCACAGCGGGTCACATTGTCAGTGGCACAGGAGGAGCAGGAGGTGGAGGAGGTGCCCACGATGCAGGGAATAACTCCCTGGCAGGTGGGCTGCTCCACTGGGCAGCTACAGCTCTTCACCTCCTCAGAGAAGGAACCCAGCACTCCATGCTCATTGCAGTACAGCAGAGACTGGACCCTGCTCAACCAAAACCCAACAGACCTGCAGAGGAGAAAGAGACACAATAATGCAGCATAACATTAAAACAAAACAACAAAGTAAAAAAACATTAACATATTCCAACACAAAGTAGCTAACTGTTTCACAAGTCATTTAACACCAGACTGAAAAGCAGTGTTTCACTGCCTCAGTGTCCTGGAATACACCTGCACAGGTGAGAAGTTTAACAGCTGGAGGTCAGCAAAGACAAGATTTCCAGGAAGCTGTTGCTCTTCAACATTTGTACTCAGGGAAACGTTCTTATGTTACTTAAACTACTTTTCTCAATTGTCCTGATCACTTTAACTATCATCAAGAATGGCATTCTACAGTGACACACAAGGACAAAGGACAAAGCATATACGGAGCATTCAGAAGGTATTCAGACTGCTTCGCATTTTTTTTTCACATTGTCATGTTGCAGCCTTTTGTTAAAATTATTACAATTAATTTTTTCACCTCACCAATCTACACTCAATACTCCACAATGACAAAATGATAACAGAATTTTAGAAATTTTAGTATATTTATTAAGAAAAAACAAAGTAAAACCAAGTATTCAGGCACTTCAAATTCAAATTCAGATTCATCTTCTTTGAGATGCTTCTGTACCTTGACTGGAATCCACCTGTGGGAAATTCAATTGATTGGACATGATTTGGAAAGGCACACACATGCCTTTCCTTCACAGCTCTGAATGTTTCTCCTGTGCCCTTCAGCAGGAGACAAAAGCTGACAATGCATATCAGAGGAAAAACCCAAGCCATAAGGTCAGAGGAACTGCCTGCAGAGCTCAGACACAGGACCATGTCCAGGTACAGATCTGGAGAAGGCTACAAAAAACTAATTCTGCTGCACTGAAGGTTCACAAGAGCACAGTGGCCTCCATAATTCTTAAATGAAATGCTGCAAAATAACAAAATGTGTTCTCAGTCACCTCTCTTGCCAAGGCCCCTCTCCCCGATTACTCAGTTTGGTCAGGCAGTCAGCTCTAGGAAGAGTCCTGGTTGTTCCAAACTTCTTCCATTTTAGAACAGAAATAATAGAACCACCTGTCTCTATAATGCAACACAATTCAACAGCAGCACAAACTACAGCCTCCAAAATGACCATACAACGTACAACATACAACATAGATGTAACCTTCATGATGGTAGCTTTACTTCCTGAAACAGCAGACCTACTCGAAGCTGAAAAGTGATGTTTTTAACTGAGTGCTTAACTTTGACTATAGCAAAAGTTATTGTGGCCAACAGAGAGTAGTAAAACAAGAGGGGAAGGGACTGGAGAAGGGGAGTATGTGACAGGGGATGTGATTTTAACTTTTAATTTGATTTAATCCCATTTCTAATCTGTATGATAATCTATCATGGGCATCAATGGCTGAGTGGCCAACAGGTCAATTGGGACATTTCCCAGTGTGCACTGCGCAAACTGGATCGATGGCTCAGTGTGAAAAGGAAAAAAAAAAAACAAAATAACTTAAATGAGAGACAAAAGGGAGAGAAACAGATGTGGCTCTGTAGAGGTGAGTGGCCCAGTAGAGCAGGCTGGACTGTCCACTGTGGTTCTGTGTGTCCCTCATCTTCCTCATGTCTGTCTCCCTCCACAGCTCACTAGACTCAGTGCCATGTCTCCACTTACCCACTTTCCGTTTATGTGTTGGTATCTCTATCATCGTTTAAACATTTAGGCCGTGCAGTGTACTGTTGCTCCCTCACTTTACATGAATAACAGAGTTAAACATAAGAACATGAATGTGTGGCTCAGAGACAGGAAGTTAAAATCCAGAGAAATCCAAATGCATCAAACTGTTGTGCCTCTAGCTGCAGTAACTCTACAGAAAACAAAGAGGAGGAGAAGACCAGTAGAATGGATTCAGGACCACAGCTCCCAGTGAGTCCAGTGCAAGCTAGTCTGAGTTTATTTAGCAGGATAATGTTAAATAAACTCAATAATAAGAGGCAATAAAAAATAGTAAAAAATAGTACAGCTACTGAGGCCATATCCAAAGCATTATAGATTCAACCACAAATGCAGTTGTTATCCAAGCAATAAACAGATCCAAAGCACCAGCTAAACAGCACGGTCAGGCAGAGCAGCTGCAGCTGTTCTCACAGCCAGTGGCTCTACACTGTCAGAGTTCAGCCTTTTGAGAGGAGAGATGAGATATAAATGCTTTATGCAAAATGTCACATCATCTGTCCTCTTTGTGCTGTCTGCAGAGTATAACTCTGAAACCTGGCGAATACAGTAGATAATTACTGGAGAACAGACTTCTATATGTTAATTAAACAAAGTATTAGTTCAGGGATAACTATTAATCAATACACTGACAGCTCTTAATGACCCAATAGCCCAGTGGTACAAATCACTTGGGCAGATCCCCAGACCGTACAATGAATAACTACTCATTAATTACTAATTAGTTAAAGATTATCTTACTGAGTTGTTGCTACTAATCCCCCATACATAAGTCAACTGTACGTCTCACTAATAGCCAAAACATGTCACATAGTACATATTTATATTTTAAAAGGTTTTTCTGTTTTCAGAAATGAACACTATTTGTTTACTGATATACTGTGAATTTTTTTGAACAAAAATGCATATATATGTAGTTGGGGTGTGGATAGTGTTCCTTATATTAAGCATGCATGCACAATCCCCAGTATGATGTAATACTTTACTTTAGGAAAAGGTAAGTGAAGATAAGTAATGTGAATGAGACAATGAAGCAATGAAAGGTTATTCATCGTTTCTGAGTACGATGCATTACTTTACTTGCAGGGGAGAAAAAAATGATATTTCAATTAACATTTCAGTGACTGGAATTCATGAGTGGTTATTTTTGAGTTAATCAAACGAGACCCTTAAAGAAATTGGTCAGCATGTCAGTTCATAGGCATGAAATTGTCATACATAATATAATTAAATTGATCGTGTCATTTTAATCTTAGTTGCTGATTTATAAGGATTTTTAAAAATGCCTACATGAAAAACAAATAACACAAAGAAACAAAGTTAATTACAAAATGATGAATATGTTCTAATTATTTAGCTTGAGAAAGTTACTTAGATGGAGATGCATCTTCCAAGCAGAGAGGGATCTTCTTGGCAGAATTCTCATTAAGTGTTGACAGCCCACGGTTCTGCCTCCAAGCTGTAATTGGACAGTTGATGTCCTCATGTCCTCTTAACATTTTTTTATATTATATAATATTTATACAATATAATATTTTCTGTACGTTACTATAAGGTGTTAAAAATTTTTTTAGCACCCTTCCTCCATTTTATGTCCCATGTGCTGCTCATGTTGTTCTTCTCTCCCTTTACCCTAAAGAGGTGAGAAAACCTCTCCTTTTAAAATACTCTCAGAGTTAAAACGTTAAATTTAAGGGGGGTGTTCAAAGACAGTTTTTATGCAAAATCTTGGATAAGAGCCTTAAACACAAAACAAGCCTTACACTGCTGTTTATTTCATAAGCATCCCATTTCCACAGGTGAAAATCGAATTCACAGTCTGCTCCATGTTATTTAGAAATGGGATTATTTATCTACGGCAATTTGACACCTTTTCCATAGAATGCTGGCTGTTTGGTATGACTGCAATAGAGATGAAAATGGAGACATACATAAATTACCATCCACTTGGGTGCAGTAACATTAGCAACAAGTTCAGACTGAAATTGCAGAGATTCTATCCCCAGGCTAAGTTGAGGAAATCTCACACAACATTGCCCAAATGCTCCAACAATTCCTTCCCCCCAGGCCTGTGTAAATAGACAAAAATGAATAATGATAAAACAAATGGATTTGTGCAGGAGAAAATACGAAGCTTTTGCAGCTGAGCAGCCCCCTGATAACTTGCTGTTGCTGGTGTGAAGGGGGTTGAGGCTCTGAGTGACAGGGGTGAGACAGAGGGAGAGCAAGGTGACACAAAGGTAACTGAGGGAGAGAAATAAAGTCAGAAAGAAAGGCAGAGTGCAGGAAGGGGGAGATGGAGTGATGAGAAGAGGAAGAGGTCTGTCGGGGAAATTAAAGTCTTCTTTAAACAAGTGCCGAGCTGTCAGTCCGGGAAAGGACTTGATTACAGCATGCCACACTGCCACGTACCTCACCCCGCAATGGCACCAACAGCCAGTAACAAGACCCTTCATCTCGCTTTCCCTTTCTTTCCCTCTCAGTCACCATCCTATCATCACATCTCTCTTCATTTCTTCATCTGTTTCGTTACTTTTACATCTTTTTCTTTTTGGCTTTATACGTCTCTAACTCATCCTCCCTCCCTCTCTTAACACCTGCTTTTCAACATGAGATCAATATGGGCAGTCAGGAGATCACACACACTGAAAACAATGCATCAGTTTAGTTAAATTAGCTACCACTTCATTTTAAGATAAAACTGAAAGTGAGCGCGCCCATGATGTTGCTAATAATCCCTCACTGGTGAAGGTGAAAGCTGAACAAGAAAATTCATCCGTAAACTGTGATGAATATTTACATTGGACAGTTTGGATAATAATTTTACTGCTGGCCTCAGTTTTCCCTTTGAAATAAATTTAACTAACCTGGGGCTTTTTTAATCTTGTATGGTCAACTGACTGCTCATGTTTCTTGTCCTGTGAGACTTATTGTATTTCTAGCAGTTTTGCTGTTTTTCAGCAATTACGCTGGTGAATATGTTAAATCCTGTTGTACAGAAATTTTCCTTTAACTAATCGCAACAAGGACACATAACCAGTAAATATTCCAGACAAACTGGACATGGAAAACGCATCACTTCCTGTGCACCATAGGAAATTTGTAAGACGGGTTGCCATGCAATTCTGTTACAGGCTGTTTAATCCTGTTTAGCCATCCATGCTCAGTGCCCATACAAGTATCAGAAAGTGCTGTCAACAAAATAAAATAATCAAATAACATAATAGTATTTGAGTCTAAATAAAGTTGTATTGAATTGTATTGGGCCATATTGCATGTTTCAAGATTTGAGTTTGTGTATAAAATGGAAGGGGAGCCAGATAAATGTAGGGTTGGTCTAATGCTACTATGAACATTTGACACAACCTTACAGCTTCTTATAAGGAAGCTGTAAGGTTGTCGCAAAAGGTAACAGGCTTCGATACCGGATCATGATGTAAAGATAACACCTGTGGAACGATGATGAAGCTTTATTCTGAGCAATATTACTGCAGAAACTGGGATGTTTTCTTCAAACCACACTGTCTGTACATATCTGAATAATGTATTCGTTTACACCCCAAAGGGAGAGACCAACACTAAACCCTGGATCTGGGAGGCTACAGTACATGAAAGTAGCTAAACAGGTTTTGATAACGTAAAATGTTGATGATTCTTCCTTTTGCAGGCAGTTGTTGCTAGGCTACAATATTGATTCTCCATCTGGGAGTGTTATGGGTCTTTGATACAGATGATCCATGGTACATACAGGGTGCAGCTTCAGTTTCCAGTAGTGTTACTACTACGCTGTCATGCTGCCCAGCAGTTTTATACAGTAAGGCATATTTACTACTGTATAATCTGTTGACAGCAGAGACAACCCAAAGCTGAAACAGCTGAAATCACAATGGCACCATGTTTTGGATGGGAATCTGCTTAAAGGGAGCAAATGCATACCCCGCTTCACATGTTTCCCACCTTCCTGTGAATATAACTTTTCAGGGTTTGCCAAATTCAAAGCTGAGCTCCTTCCAGACAGATGGGTTTTCACAGTGTGCTGTACTTGAGGCGGGATGTTAGAGAGCCTGCAGCTGTAGTGAATCCCCACAAAGCAGCCACCTAAACTCCCAGTAATGACAAATTATGCCTTCTTCATTTAGTACGTTTTCTGTCAGAGTGTCCCAGTGGGTTACCTCTCCCGGGGCAGACTGATGCGAGGTTGGTTGGGGCAACGTTTGCTCAGGGTGAACAGTTTCCTGACGATCTTCTGGGCTTTGCCAAGGACCAGGGCAGTGCTGGACTCCAGCTGGGCATAGCGCTTCTGGAGGGACAAGTCAGCCGACCAGAACTTGGCAATCATGGACACATTCATGAACCGGTCAGTGGGCAAGCGCTTCAGGAAGTCTTTGAATTCATCTGCAGGGAGTTTAAAAGAGATAGGTGGAGAAAAGGAAAGTGGAGAAAGAGAGAAAAAAAGAACCACATTAGATTCTTTCAACTAATTTGTATGTTAACAATGCCCTTCTTGAGCAACGCAAACTGATTCACCACATGCTATTTCATCCCTAGTGGCATGCGTAGATAATGACTGGGGAACTCTAGGAGTTTCATGTGTAATTAGAATACAAAAAAAGCTGTTATTTTCTAATGAATTACCATCACAAAGTAAACACCTGTGCTTCAATGTGCAGTTATACCCATTCACCTCACCATTAGAAGCTCATATTCATATAATGTATTCAGAGTAGCATCATTTGCGACATTGTTATTTACAAACATTAGCCATCTGACTATGGGCATTTTGTTGTAATAAGCACTTATCCTGTAAATCTTAAAAGCCCAAACAAGTTAGGTGAAAATCCATAATCACAAGTTGCACAGACCAATAAAAGCATGTGCTGAAACAGTTATGGATGTAATTCACACCAAATCCTGCAGCTGCTGCAGCAAGTTTGTGTCAACACACAAAAAAAGAAATGTTTGATGCCATTACATTTATGATTTCATGCTTAATTTCATTTCATGCCAAATTTACATCACCTCTCCCACTTCTAACAACATGTTAAAACCATTAAAGCCTCTGAATTTTATGTGTAGTAGCAGTAAGCATGGACACAAAAAGCAGTGAATTCAATTGATTTTCTTTGAGAAAAACAAACATAATGATCACTTGAAAAAAAAGGAAACATAGTCTCATCCTTTGACCTATATACCATATTATCTTAGCATGTTTCATATTTTAGAGGAGACTGTCAGCTGAAGTAAAACACAAACAAAAAGCTCATTTAGGCTGTTTATGGTTACACGGTTACCAGTGGGGGAAACCATCTTAGAATGATGTGTGAACTCTCCCAAGCTGAAAAAAAGCATTCTGCTGACAGTGTGTGAATGCAGCATTACCCCCTAGAATACATCCAAATCTGCTGGATCCTCAATTTCCAATAATGCAGCCAGTAGCATCTTTTCATTAGACTTTTCCTGCCTGGAAAATGTCCACATCTTTCCGACTCCACGTCCTCAGTTTGTACTGCAGGCTTTCTGTTTTAAATTTGTAGTTTCTTAACCCATTCTGAAATAACTCTGACGGTATCATCAACCTTTTTTGAGTCATGAACCAACAGGATAATCAGGCCGGTGTTCAATAGCACTGGGAGATTTAACTCACAACTCCCAGATGTAAACACATCTATCACTCATAAACTGCTTGTATCTCCTGTGTTACATATACCAGTAGCTACACTGTGAGCTGGCAAGTGGTTTAATGCTTTTTGGTGTCTAAATATTTTGGCATTTGATCGTTCTAAGCCCTACAGCTAAGCAAGTGGGCGTTTGTGATGTGAAATGGTGAAATGAGTATGACTAAATTAGGGCCTGCGTGTGTAGGCGCTGTCCATGGCACTGAAACAGAGCTGAGGAGATGGAAAGACATACAGAGCACATCACTAAGTTTGGTTTCTTCACCAGCTTGCCTTCTGTGGTTGTAAATAGCCCTAATTCTATTCTACTGTTCTACAGTGACTTACTCTCTCTCTCTGACACTCTCAGTGATTCAGGACCTCCTGAAGTACAAATTAAGCACTGAACATATTGTCGTTCTATGTCATAGGTAGAAAACAAAAGCTGGCTGTAACTGCTTGGGTTAAGCATGATATTGTGAAACAAAAGCACCAAAATAAAAGAGCTTTTATTTGTGTGTCCAATCAGAAACTCATGTGCACACACACTCAATAAACTCTATTCTGAGGAAAATGATCAACTTTAAGAGGAAATAATAAAGTAAGACTTTGCAGTCTTCCCTGAACAACACTGTAGCCACCAGTGGTAATAACCTGATGGTGGCACACTGATTTCCCTTTATTCCCTAACACCCTGTCACATCAGTAGCCTACTTAAGTGATGTGATTGAGAGCGAGCACACAATATGACAAATATGTCTCCGCCTGTTGCCTGTTGTGCTAGCTGTGTGTACGTTTTAATGTAGGTTAGTTTGAGCGCAGTGTGGGAGTTACCCAATGCTGCAGCTCTTAAAACTTTATCTGCTCCACGGTTGTGCAAGTCGCTCCTTATTGATTGTTACCATGGTGGAACTGGTTGAAAGTGTGGGAAGAGACTCACGAGAATTTTTCACTTTTACATGGAAATTGCTGCTGGCACCACTCGACTGCCTGTAGCAGAAACTTGTAACGGTTTAAGCGTCAGCATCAGCAGAATCTTATTAACTTATTATGGTCAACTTAGTTTAAGTTATAGCATAAAGCAGCATGTTTAGTGGCAAACTCGGCTGCAGCCAAGGCTGTAGCTGTAAAACCCCTGAGCGTGTTGATCTGAGGGAGGAAGTGTTTTATTTATGAATTAATTCCACTTTTCATTTATAAAAGCAGGATTATGTTGTGTCTGCTTTCAAAAAAACCCACACAGCTTTTAAGTCATGGTGCTGACAGCATCTTGTTCATGCTCTTTGCCGTCCTGCGTTTCTCATCGAAACACGATGAACATCAACAAGAAAAAGGCACTCAAGGATAATTTAGAAATCTATGCATGGTTATTGTTTTGGCACTTATGTACGTGAGCTTTAGCTTTTATTGCAAGTGAAAGCTCCCTGGAATTAAATGCAAGAGTCACGAGCTATAATTTAGAAAATGTGCCTGGCTTTACTGGCCTCATGCTATTCTGAATAGAATTTTAGAAACTGCCAAGTTTTCCCTCATGGGTACCTTAGTCAGAACAGCTCCTACTTTGCTGTACTAGACACATGGACATCTACTACCCCAGCCAAAATGGAGAGAGAGAAATTCAAATGAAAAGGTTATCATTTCACACGTGCGTGTATGGGTGAGAGTAGAAAAAAAAAAGTGGGAGCTACTGCAGTAAATTACTCTCAGAATAATGCTGGCACAAAAGACCCAGGTTGTACACCACGCTGGGTTTGCCAAGAATATTCTGTTGTTAAGATCATTTTAGTTCCATTATAAACCAGTGGGCAAATATTATGCCAGTGTGAAGCCTCTGGGAAACTTGAACCTATTATTTCTTTTTCTCCCAAAGCCAGCTAAGTGAGACCTTGTAGGATTGTAGGATTGTAGGATTGATTGGAGAATCATATTCCCATGTGCTGTTGTTGGCAGGGAGACAGCGAGAAATCTGCAGCCAAGCCGACCTGAGCTGAGCCCAGCTGACGAGACTCAAGCCTATTACAGTGCTCAGTGATCCCAGATGACACAATGGTCTGTCTCCCTCCATCCCTCTCTTTTGTGCACGTCTGCCTCTTTCTCTCAGTGTGATCTTTCTCTTCTGGACTAGCAAGACAGGGTTGTCTCGTCCTCTCTCTTAAGTTTTCTGTCTCTGTGTGTTTCTGTCTGTCTCTGCATCTCTTGTTACTCCCAGCTCACTCCCAGCTCACTTAACTTTGTTATTACTCTGTTTACTGGGTACATTCCTCAGCTGGTGTGTTTTTAGTGCTTGTTTCATTTCACCTCTACTGATCTTCACAAAGCATTAAAAGCTACACCGAGCCGAATGTGCAAAGTTCATTGTTTGAAGGATAAAAAAAAAAAAAAAAGACAGAGTGCATAGGATACAAATGGGTTTTGGAGATCAAACTTTCTAATGTTGTTACATATACTTTTGCTCCTCCTGCACAAAAAAAGTACCTCTATTCAGTCGTTCTTAGACACAAAATGTGCTTAAGTAACCACACACCACAGTATCAAGCCTCACCTGAAATGATTAGGTACAAAAGAGTTTAAAATGAAGTATTTAAAAGGTTTCTCATTTTTTCTCAATGTGGTACACATGCTTGCAAGGTATCCTTTGGATGTACAGATTAATATCACTGGATTACTTTCATACTGAAGGAAACATAAAGACATGATAATTCTAAGACAAGATTAAAGAGTTATAAGGAAAGTGTATCATGTTATTCAGAATTAGTATCGTATCACGTCTGTGTTCAGATCTTAGTTAAGACTCAGTATGAATTGTGATGCAATCATGTGCTAAGGGTTTTAAAATATCTTAATCGCCCCCATGAGCTCTGTGTCACAGCTTCTACTGCTGCTCCAACTGCTAATTGCATTGATAAGAGAGCCAAATCAACAGGACAAGCCAAACCATTACACCAAATGGAAATCCGCTCCATGTCCTTTGCTTAGAGAGATTTCACAAAAATTCAGCTTTACGTCTTTGAAAACTTAGCTAGAGTTTAAAAATAAAGTTGTGCACATTTGAACATTGCTTTGAACTAGTGCTATAACAGCACATGTTTGGATGATGGGAACAGACTCATGCTTCATTTAGAAAAGGCTAAACACAGAATCAGTCAGTAACTAACTAATGAGCACTTGGTCAAAAACCACACAGACTGTCAGCATTGTTGTTCATTTCTGTAAATAGTGAAATACACGCTGTTATCCACAGCTACTGCTGCTTGACAGATTCAAACATGGCTGCCTAGATGGCATGTTACCCCATGTGACAGCCCTCCAGAGTTAGCTCATTACAATAACCCACGTGAATTCTGTTTTGAAGGTAGATTTTTTTTCATTAGCAAAGAGACACGCAGAGTCTCGCTATGACCATTAGCCTCCATCCGTCTGACCACCACCTTTCTTTATCTCTCTCCCTTTTCCCTTCCATCAGTGATTAAGTCACACACTTTCATCTTCATCCACCTAGCCGACTCCCCTTGAATTTCCTTATCGTTTTTTTTTCTTTTCCTCCAGTCTTGCGCTCTCAGTCTGTCTTCAACACTCCTTAAGCATCACTCCATCCTCGCCTCTGCCTCTCTCTCTCGCTCACTCCCTTCTCACGCGCTCTCTGTAGTAATCATTAGCACTGCCATCATGCTGGAGGAATTTGTCTGTCTGTTTTCCTCCCTTTTCCTGACATTTATGACTCCATGTCCCAAATTTATGAACAATTTGGCTCACTCAAAATCTCCCCGATAAAGAGGCCGGAGGGGGGTTGTTTCCATGATGGCTGACCGCGTGGCCTTCGAAATCTCCATCTCTGAGCTGAGTTCAGTGATTCATGACATCATCAAGCAGAGACGACAGCTAAGTGACTGGCTGGCTGAGGCCTGTTCATTTAACTCCCTACAAGGACATGGGATATTAAAAAGTCTGAGCCAGGATTTGAAGAGCCAAAACAGCCATATACAGACCAATGTAGTGGAGAGGAAAGTCCACTTTTTGGTTTTAGTCAAATTAAAGGTGCTGCTCTAAGGATTACAGTGTCAGTCAGTCTGTCTAATCACTCTATTTGGTCCAGAATTAATCCAATTATTGCAAGGACTTCCCTAGAAGAATGACAGCATCAGGCACTCACATTAAGTGTGTATTTCTTTTTATTTATTTTTGTTCTTCATGCATCCTTAGTGAAGCATAATCTCGAGTCAAAACTGTCCTCCCCAGAAGAATGACAGCATCAATCATTTTAGCAAGTGCCACAAAACAACTTACAGTATGTGTACCATGAAGTGTCAAAGTGTCAAATCAGACTGCCATTCAAATTACACGAACTTCACATTAAATGTAGATTTTGAACATTGTAACTATCTAAAAACACTGAGCAACGTCCTCAGTTTCACTGTGGGTTAGTAGAGCTATGGTGGGTGGGCTAAAATGAATAAATGAATCAATAATGTAAGATGGTTTCTTCCTGTATATTACTCATGCAGCTTGAAAACTGCTTTGTCTATTGATTTTCTGACATCAATCAGTCTGGAAATGACAGTTTGTCCAACGTGGAGGTCAGAGTTGGTGTGGACTGAATGGATGGTGGATCCAGAGGAGCCTATCATTTCATGTGTGATGGGAAGTCAGTGTTAGTGCTGCTGAAATAACCTTCACCTTCCTGTTATAAACTGTCATTCTGACATTATCTTCAGTGTGCTCTGCAACTGTTGACTTAAATATGTTTTTCTTTCGCAGTTTCACTTCCATATTGGCTGATTCTGTTTTGCTGTGTGTAATTAAAATATTCTGTCAAACACATGTACATAAATCAGTTGTAGCACTTTTATGCAGTCACTGTCAGAGCATCTCTGTCACAGCTGGAATTAGAATTGATGGGTTAACAGCTACCTGTCATATGAAGCGATGAATCTTGCTGTCTGAAACATCTCCTTTCTCTTAAGATGCCTTTTTTTTTCCTGTGCAGTGCCCCTGTCAGTTATGTCTTAGTGAAGATCCTCCCATTAAATCCCACATGATTTCACGCAACAACTTCAATAATCATTCTTCTTCCTCTGTGCTTTTAATTCAGTGGCAAACATGACAGACAATAAGGTTGGCGCTCTCCCTCTCATTCTGCAGCAGGCGCTGGCTGGGAGAAACGGAGTGGAAAACAAAGAGTCCAGAGCTGTCGAGAAAGCTGCTATCTCCATCACTTCAAAGCGTCTGCAAGACATTAAAAGGCGCCGTCCAACATACGTCGCTGAAACTGCTCACACTGCTGCTCACACTCACAATCGTTAGCAGGGAGGATTTTATGTTTGACAGTCTGTATTAAAAGCTAGACTTTATGTTTTGGAAGTAAGATCAGTCTCTGCTCAGTGGATTGACTGAGAAGACTGGCTCAATAAAACCACCTGCAACATAACCTGAAGTAAATTTTGACTTTATATATACATATAGATATGGTAAGACATGGTAACGGTAAGACAGCAGGAGTTATCACTGTTAATGTGAAGTGAAGGGAAAAATGTCTTATATCCTCCAGGCAGCTGATTTTGACTCCTCGTGAACCCTATGGAGGCGTACAGAATGTGCTAAAAAGTGTAAACGTTATGCAAAACTAAAACTTCATTTAACTGTCCATGATCTAATAGCTCTCTGATACATAACCAGCAGCCAGCAATAAAAAGCTTACAGTGTCTGCAGCCAAACATTTGCAGCTATAAATCCTGTAAAAAAAAAGGATCAGGTAGAGAGAAAAAGAGTAGAAAAATGATCTTAGCGGGTGATTCATTATGATACACTCTAATTACATTTGCTTCTTAATACAGCAAGCCTTTTGTTTTCTGATTAGCTCATAATCCCCTAAAGACTTGTAGTATTTCCAAACACATCTTCCATTAGCAGTCAAAAATCCTTCAAGAGGACAAGAGCGCATCTCTGTCCTAAACATCTGCTAAAATCACAAATTCATGAGTAACTTAACTATCTATGATTAACAGAACATTAATTAAAGGTGCAGTTATCTCCACATTTAAAAGGGGTAGGCTGTGGGAGTACTGCAAAACAGCTACAGCTACGTTTTGTCATGTACAACAAGTAGAACAAATTATTTCTGCTTGTGATCCTCATACAGTTAAAAAATAAGTTTATGGCAGGATAAATTATTATGACATTCATAATTTTATAATAATTATGGCACCACAATTCTGCTAATATTTTTCAACTAATAAAGTCTAATCTAAGTGTTTACTAAAGCCCTTCATTTTACTTTCATTTATATTTGTTTTGATGTAAAACACATACATTTACACTGCATTTTAATTCCTGGCAGTTACAGTGTAAAAAAACTTTGTAGTGCTGGCTAAGAAACTGACCCCCTGCGAGCGAACCCTAACCCTAACCCCTAAACCCACAAACAGCCATGTTTTATTATAACAATACTTATATTAGAACAATCACCAACTCCAACACTGCTTTAACCAGCTGCTTTAACTGCTTTTAGAAATTAAAGTTATCAGAAATTAAATAAATATACCCTATATACATAAAAGTGGCAACATTATATACAATCACACATAACAACAGCAGAGAGTAACAATAATATAAAATAAAAACAATATAATTTTATTATGGACTCCCCCCATCGCCACCTTTTCCGTTCCATTTGGGAGAGACCCAGAGGTGAACTGTCCCCCACGCCCCCCTCCCCTTTTCCCTCCTCACACAGCTTCTGAGCACAGCACCTTGTCAGCAAGCAGGGGCGCCTGCAGCTGCAGGGGGCACCAATTTGTCAATTCCCCACATAGTAATATGAGAGATAATAAAAAACCGCTTAGCGGCGCAGATTTTATTTTATTTTTTTCACATGGTTGTGCCGCCCCCCATGTGATGCCGCCCCGGGCGACTGCCCGGTTCGCCCGTGCCAAAAACCACCACTGCTTAGATCAAAGGCTGACCTGAATCTGAGAACTGTATTTTTAGAGCATCACGCTCTGAGTGGAAAACATGGTCAGTGTATTTACATTGAGAACAGTAATGAAAACTGATGAAGGAGGAAAGCAGCTGTTCCTGTTCACAGCTGTTCTCCCTGCATTACATCTAAAAGACCATTTTGAAGTGAACCTATTCAGTGTGGACTAAACATGTATTTACCTTATACTTTTCTTTTTTTCTTTTGATGTTTGCTGCTTTTGATCTGACTCAGCTGCATGTTGCTACGCTGTAAAACACCATACAGGAATTTAGTGGAATCAACTAATCATTTTGTCATCAACTTAGTTAAGTTAGGTTTTATGGGAAACATAATCACTGGCTCGATTATGTTTGGAGGAGAGCTACATTTCTTAACAGCAGTGGAGCTACCAGGAGGTGGCTGGGGTGGATGGTGGGCATACAAAGCGCACAAATGATACACCAGAGATCAGGGTTCACATCCAGAGGCCTGTCTGTGGTTAGGTTCATTTTAAGGAGACAAGGTTGAGTATTTTTAAGGCAGCTGAGGAACTCATCCAGTGTGTCTTGATATTCTATTCCTGTGACGCACATTACCACACTACCTCTACCTGAGTAATAAAAGCGGTCCACTCTTGCCAATCCTGGTTGCTGTTCTGCTATGTCAGTCCCCCTGATGAGCAGACAGGACACCATGTACTAACCGCTCTCATTCAAATTCTTCACCTGAATCACTAAGCTCCAGCTTTCAGTGGAATACAAATGGACCAAATGACAGACCAATTCCCTCCATGTCAGGCATTGCTGCAGGGGAGGTCTGGCTTTCTAAGCTGGGGAATTGTAACTTTGTGCTACCCGCAAAACCCACAAAAGACAACATTGCACTGGCATGGCATCAGCTGAATGGAACTGAAGTGTGTGTTCAGTAAAGCCTGACATGATATCACACACATTCAAATCCAAACATAGTGATGGATTTACATTTAACATCTGAAATCCTTCTCAAACCCACTGTGTAAGCGAGAAATGGGCGGCATTTCTGTTTGGGAAACCAATACTTGCAAAGCGATAACACATTAGGTAGGAAATACAATGGGAGTGCACTTACTGGACTCCTGTGGGTGATTGTAACATGAAAACAAAAATGCTTCATTGCCGTACCTTCGGCCTCCACCGAGTCAAAAAGGAGATCAGTCTCAGACCATTTTCCTTGTCGTTCAAGGTTGGTGAGGAGCCTACACCTCCTCTGTGTTTTGACGTAGGCAGATAGACTAAGAAATATAAGAATAGTTATAGTGAGGAGGTGTGAAAGCCAGAGAGAGCTTGACACCAGCCAGCATAACATCTTTGTTGGTTCAGAATCCACTAGCAGGCTGAATAAGGCTCTTCTTTGTTGAAGAATGACTGATTTACATGCATTTTAGTCCAAATGTTGCTTGCATTATACAAGCTGCACATGCACAGGGCTTTCAAAGATCCACTCCATCAATCATACACATGAGCTGTGGTCCCTCCATGATGTTAGCTGGTTAATACTGTTAACACACTGAACATGAAGCTTGATGAAAGCGTCCAAGACACAGAATGGAATAAAAAGAGCCTGACAGCCTTTATATACAGACCATCAAATATCTACATTGACAGTAAGGCTTATTTCCCAATCTCAACTTGATTATGTAAATCTATCTGGTGCCTCAGATAATTATTGTCAGTGTCAATGAGTGTGTGAGCCTGTGTGGGTTTGTTTGTATCCTGACTATGTAAGCATCTGTATGCTGGGGTTGCTCAGAAGTGAAATCAGTTCCAAAACATATAAGCATCAACTGTTGAGTCATATAAAGCACATTTCTGACTTTTCACGGCATCAATGGTTACACGTGTGCTGCATCCAGCTTCTATCTGTGCTAGTAGTGGAAGAAATTACTTGGAAGCCGTATTCAATCAGTCATTATGCACTATTCATTGAAAAAAAAAAAAAACTCTTGTTTAGTGACATGGTCCATGGGTGGTACAGTGGTGCTGTAGTTTTTTAGCACTGTCACCTTACAGCAAAAAAGCTCTGGATTCAAATCAGCTGTTATAGAGAGGAGGTGAGAGGAGTTTGCATGTTCTCTCCATGCCGGTGTGGGTTTCCTCTGGGTACTCCAGCTTCCTCCCTCAGTCCACAGATATGCAGTTGGTGCGAATGTGAGTGTGAATGGTTGTTTGTCTGTGGTTATGGTTTTTCTGTGTGTCAGCCCTATGATAGAGTGGTGACCTGTCCCACAGCCTATAAATAGGTGCATATGGTGAGCAGCATGTGCACCTATTTATCGGCAGAATTTCAGATAGGCTGTGGCATTTATTAAGAGGCCGAAAATGAGTCAAGAACACCATCACACCACCACCACCAGCCTGGACTGTGGACACAAGGCAGGTTGGGTCCATGGATTCATGCTGCTGATGCCAAATTCTGACCCTACCATCTGCAACCCCAGCAGAAATCCAGATCCATCAGACCAGGCCAAGTTTTTCCAGTCTTCAACTGTCCAGTTTTGGTGAACCTGTGTCCACTGCAGCCTCAGATCTCTGTTCCTGGCTGACAGGACTGGAACCTGACATGGCCTTCTGCACTAGTAGTCCATCCATCTTATGGCTGGACATGTGGTGAATGCTGAGATGCTTGTCTGCTCGCCATAGTTGTACAGAGTGGTTAGCGTAGCCAGCTCCAGTAGTCAGCTCCAACCAGCCTGACCATTCTCCACTGACCTTTCTCATGAACAAGGTGTTTCCATTCACAGAAGTGCAGCTTCACTGGATGCTTTTTGTTTTTGGCTGTATTCTGAGTTTAACTCTAAACCTGACTGGAGATCACATGAGTATGTGACTGATTTACAAGCTACACAAATGCCTGATTTGCATTATGCTTCACTGGCAGCGCTTTGTGTTTTCCTTTTACATTTATAATTTAGAATCAGGCTTATCAAACCAGTACATTAGATTTCTCTCTAAACAATTACTCAGTCTGCATTATTTTACATGATTACTCGATCTGTGAAAAACATGAGAATCAACATCCCAAATCCACTATAAAATCAAGAGCACTACAACTGAGGCCTGATGCTTAAACTAATCCATTAATATCTCAGAAACCTTTAAAACACACCTTTCTTCAATTTTTTAGCTTCTATTTTTACATAAAATAACCTACAGTTTATATGGCAGTTTTGAGCCTCAGGCCTGTTCAGTATTTGTAATGTCTGTCTTAGCATTACATGACATAAGCCTGTATCTTCCTCTTATATTATGAGAAAACTCATGAGAAAATAATGTGACGATAGTTTCATTTACATTTACTCTAGTCTTCAGCCTTTTAACCAGTCTACCTTGCAGTGGAGCCAGAGAGCCACAGGAATCCTGTGGCCTACTTCTCCTGTCTGCATGAGTAAAATCACTACTCTTCTACCTCACTGTGGTACTGTCTTATCCTCTGGGCCAAAGTTGTTTGTCCCTAGCTGAAACAAACACCTTAGGAGGCCAGTGAACCTTTAGCATATCTGATTGAAGAACTACCTTCCTGACTCCTGAAATGGATAATGGATTTGGGCGAAGACAAGAGAGGGTGAGGGGATCAGTCATTTATATCCATTGAGCTATTTTCAAGCTGCTTCCACCTGAGGGGAAACCTCTCACTCATTTTTCTTATGTATGGAGGGTGGTTGACAGAACACATATGCTCTTTTCGGCAATGCTCTGCTTCACACTCACATGGTTACATACATTTGGGAGTTGTCCAGGAAACCGCAACCTCGCCTGGTTGGCTACTGGGAGCTGCCCAGTAAAACATAGTTTTCTGTTGTAAGGTGAAGGCTGTTCAAGGACATTTTAACAGTAGATGCTAAAGAACAGGAGAACATTACTGGTTCACTTCCCCCTGTCATCCACCATGACTGAGGTATTGTCTGAAGATGTGATGCTGCAGTGTATTACTGCCTGCAGACTGTAGGGTGCCACTGAGGGGAATAAACTGGAGGGCATTTGAATGAAGGATGTGGGAAATCACTGTCAGGGCTGGCTTGATGACTTGGTCTGTTGTGTGTGTGTGTGTGTGTGTGTGCGCGCACAGGGCAACAACTCCTCTAGAAAGACCATTTGGGTCATTTGTCCCTACCCTCTGAGGCAACCTATATGAGTGTCTCATGAAATAGTGCCTCTAAGGCAGCAGGTGTACCAGACCATTGTTGTCATGATTACAATAATAAACACACATTTAAGGCTATGGAACAGGTCAAAAAAAATTGGTTGGTTAGTTTCAAACAGGAAATGAACAGCGGCCTCCTGTGTCCTGTGTTTTACTGACCCCATCCACCCCGAACTTCTCCCTTTGTGGATTTTGTCGCTCTTTATACAGCGTCACCTTCCTCCTCTGCTCCCATAATAATTACTACCACCACAAGAGGTCGCCTAAGTAAACATAAATATGGGTCATAATAAGCTGCTTGCTCAGACAACCTATAGGGTCATATTTTAGGGAAGGACAGTCTCAGGAAGGGGGATTGAAAAAAAAAGTTACTATATTCTTCCACATGTGTTTTCATTCATCCACTCCACTATTCAAATATCACTGCTTTACTGTAGAATACACTGTGATGTTTCTAAAACAGATGTCTTTTGTGTGTGAATGAGTTTTACATCATCTTCATATCTAGCTATAAAACACGATCAGTCTGTTTCTCCAGGAAAAACCAAGAGCAATTTAAATGATACGGTTCTTATAAGTAAACTACAGCTTTTCACAGCAAACAAAGCTGCATGTGTATTTTTTTTCCAGATGGTGACAAGGAACATGTACAGTGTAGATGTGCTGTGCTCTGTACAGCAAATTACTTAAAACATTAACTCAACTTTATACTACTTTTTAAATATATTACTAATTACTCAAAGGCAGGACTAATTAAGGCCTCAGTGTGCTACAAACAAAATGTTTGTCTGTCTCAGTGTTTGAAACCCTTCTCCTTACAGTGGAGTCAAGGGATGTTGCACAGATAAGAACAACAGACTAAGGAATTAACATTGATTAGCATCAGCTGATATAATATAATGTAATGTTAACAGCACCAGCTGTAAATGAGAAAGCCTGGAGGCATTAACTGCATGTTTTAACACAGGTCTTTGCTATTACGAAATAATAAGGAGATAATAAATGATAAGTGTGATAAGATATTCTTTAGCTTTACCAGGAACCAGATCTGGCTGGCTATCGAAACCCAACACTCCTTCCAGTGTGGCTGATCTGTGACAGCTAAAAACTGTGGCCGGACAACATATTATACAAATCACTTCTTTCCTGCTATAAACCAGTCATTACCCTGCTTGTTGCTGGAAAAAGTACTGCATTACCTACCACCAGTGACTGGGTAACATAGTAAAACATATAATAAACTAATAAATACACTAACTGACAACCTTGCATTGTTGTCAACAGAGGAGGTGTGTTCATTAATAAGTCTTAACTCTAAAACTAATTAACTCAATTTGCCATCCATAGCTAACAGTGAAGTATTCAATAAGGCGCAGAGGTACAGTAAGCAATTAACAATTTTTACAGCATGCATGGTGCATCAGTGACTTGCAATTATGTTGCACCATTTCCCCAAAGGAATTTGGAAATTCTGTCTTTTCTTATTTATTTATTTATTTATTTATTTATTTATTTTTTAATCTGTAAGCAGTTCAAAAGAAAAGCGAGCAGCACATTTTACTTTTAGTCTGCTTGGTTTTATTTGTTATCATGTGAAAAAGCCTACAGCAGCCTTCCCATTATTAATAGAGGATAAATGGAGGGCAGATGCATGATGGTGAACCTCTACTTAACCAGTGTAAGGCATTCCTTAGCATGCAGACCTCATACATAAAGAGGAAGCCATCCTGGGGTCTGATGGCTGTACCTAATAAGCGGGCATTATCCTTAAATACTCCCAAGGTCTCAGATAGTGAAAGGAACCCAGATGGGCCAGGGCTACATTTGTCTGCGGACAGATGGGTTTTAACGGTGCATTCACTCAAGCTGCAAACAATCCCAAGTTATAGCAGCGCTCTGTTTATGATTTTATACTTTTGGCATCATTGCCAGTTCTTTTATGTGTGAAGGTTAAGAAGCCAAATGGGTGAGTAGGCTATCTGTGAAGCAGAAAGGCCAGCAATTTGAAATTATTTACATTGGAGTTACCTTTTAAGTTAATGTTTGGATTTCAAATTGCACTTAAGTGGGAATTATGGTCTGTTTAAAATGCAGGTCTGACGGTCGGTTAAAGATCTGCCCCCAGACCTTTCTGACGTTGGATATTGGGTGTCTGTAAACCGACACATCCAACAGTCACACCCACTTCACGCTGTGATTGGCTGGTGAGAGATTTGTTTCCCTGCACGGTCGGACAGCACATTAGAGGTACTTTGGAGAGAATATTTCTTATTTGAGGACCACATGCCAAATGTTCAATTAAAGCCCTTAATATCATCTAAGCATCGATGTTGAGGGACAGTGTGTACCATTAGGCCTAAATAAATATCCTATACCCATAGGACTACGTATTTATATGTAACACAATCACAGTCCTCTCCCTATTCTACATCATATTCTCTCTTTATCATCTTTATCAACTATTATATACTACTCTGTATGATCTAACATGACAGTGCAAACCAAGGACATTCTAAACCTCGATCATAATCCTTTTTCAGTAGCCAAGTGTCTAATAAATCAACCTTTTGAGCCTTTGAACAGAAACGGAGGCGTGTTTATTTATTCCTCCCCCTGACTACACACACTGTTGTGCAACCAACAATATGCCAGTGATAGTAAGACATGAGTGACAAATTGTTTATAAGTTGCACACAGCAGTGGCATATCATAATCTATCTGACTCATTTTGCTTTTTATTTCACCATGACAAACACATTAGACTTGTTTTCAAATCTTCCCTGTCTTCCTGTGTACAGATCATCACATAGTGTAGCACAGTTCTGTCATTTGTTGTAACAGCTTATGGAGGAAAGGGAGCGCTGGGTTTGATGCGGCAGATCTCCCTGCTGATGCAAACATGGCTGAAGTGTAGTCATGTAAAAATGAAACTGAAGAGGGCTGTCAATCAAGATCGCAGTTCAAAAATGATTAATCATGCAGCCCTAGGCACAAAAGATTGTAGGGTCAGAATTAAGCATCAACAGAATGAATTCATGGACCCCATCTGCTTTTTGTCAACAGCCCAGGATACTGCTGGTGGTGTGATGGTGTGGGGAATGTTTTCTTTTCACTTTACACTTTGGGCCCTTAATACCAATCAATCACGGTTTGAATGCCCCGGTCTATCTGAGTATTGTTGCTGAGAAGAGGCCCTTCCTAGTATTAGTGTGAGCTTCCTAATAAAGTGTTCAGTGAGTGTATCTCAACAGCAACTGAATGGATAGGTATAAAAACTCCTGGTGCCCAGAGGATGAATTCAAATGATTTGGTGATTAATTTTCCTCTCAGACACCATAAGGTTGACATTCTGGATTTTGTGTGAAATATCTCAACAACTCCCACCTGGATTGCTCAGTTCAGTTCCCAGATAAAGAAGTCTAATGGTAACCCTGACTGTTCATCTGGTCCTATCAGCATGTCATTTTTTTTCTAAATTATCTGGTCAAATATTTAAGTGCCTACCACACTGAATGGCATCAAACCTGACACTTGCATTCATGGTACCCAGAGCATAAATCCTACTGACTTCATGATGATTTGCTGACTGTTCATCTAGCTCTACCATGAGGTTGGTACCTTAGTGTGGTAGTGAAATGTCTCATTTACAATGGGATGGAATGTAGTACATTCATGTTCTCCATAGGATGAATTATAATAACTCTGGTTATCCCTCATCGTGTGCCATCATCAAGTCAGCTTTTCAATTTGTGCAATGTTTTGGTTTTTGACCAAATCCCACTCAAAACTAGGCACATATATGACCTTGGCATATATGAATAAACAGTGGCCTAATTTTACCTCTGTGGTGGAGAAAACCAGGCCTTTACTGACTTTTATTAGAGACAGGCCTTTGTTTCCTACCTTTTTTCCCCTGTTCTACAGTTCATGCAAAATCAACATTTCCCAGCATGTTTCCATATTTCCACAACACTGACTACAATATAGCAAAAGTCATGGTGTCTTTTTCCCGAAATTATGTTGAGCTACCATGAATGAAACTCCACACTTCCTTGTTGTTGCCATTATGGTAATATTTTCAGATGTCAGCCGTTTTATTCTTAGCTAATATGCTGCGTCTTCTAAAATCTGCAAAATTCATTCACTCATTGACATCAAGGTCTGTCAGTGGTTAGTCATATGTTTCCTTTTCTTTCCTTTGTATTTCAAGTGTTCTCTGAAGCACTGTCTTCCTGAACTGAGTCATTGAAGAATAAGCTGAAGGATATGATTTTCACCTCTTTCAGCCTAAAGAAAGCCATTTGATTCCAATCCTTGGGAGCATTCACCTTGTGATTCTTACATGCTGTGCTTTTAAATAACTATTCCTTTGAACACGAGGTGAAATCTCTCCCTTGCTGCAACTTTGCAGTTTACATGTGTTTTTTGTATTAACCTCTAACTGGGGTTTGATAATGAAGCTTTGATAAGCTTCACTGTTCTGCTCTCAAGCCCCTCCCCCACCCCACAGTCAAAGACAATAGAGTAACAAAAGACACAAATGCACACAGTTAGCCTTTATAAAAGACTTCTATGGACACTGATAAAACACATAAGCATAAGCATGCACAAAAATCACCCATCAGCAAACATAAATCATCCTTTTCACGCTTGATGGTCCAAGTGTTGACAACTTGGATTTGCAGACCATGCTCCACAGAGATGCCAAATTTAGTCTCTATTTATTGATCAAAGTATGTTTATTTTCTGCAGCACCAGCCTCTGTGTTGCCAACCAGACGATGTCCTATGGCAAGCGTGTCAACAATTACAGGTGGAAATGTTCCTCCATGATGAAGAGCATGTAGTGAGCTATACATCTTTGTACTCTTGGTGCGAAGGAGTAAAGAAGTGTTTGAGCCTGTCCTGTGAGACATCTCAGATGTTTGGGACCCAGGGCAAAGTAAAGGTTGGTGATGTTTGCAAGAGGCTTAAACTGCACTGAGTTCTCTGTACTGAAGCAATGGGAATTACTTTGTTCCCTGTGGGGGCTGAAGGGTCAAGAGCAAGAGAGACAGATTAAAAGAGATTGGCTGAGAGAACGAGAAAGATAGAGATCACTATAAGGGATCTGGCAAGCATTAGCACTGGTCACTTAGAAGCTAAACTTGTGCTGAAAAATTGAAATAGAGTTTTCCTCCCTCCTCCCACGCTTAACCTTTCACAAAGAGTGAAATAATTAAAAATCCCAATGAGGAGCCCACTGTGAATTTATGAATTGCAAATTTGGTCCCAATTATCTCCAACCAATAAGATGTCACTGCTGAGGTGAATAATGAGGAGCTATAAATATCCAATGTCATCTGATGTGAAATGAAAGGTGATCATGCCATCATAATGACTGAGTTACTGACTCATGTCAACAGATATAAACTGTTTAATGAATTAGCTGCTTCATTAATGAATTCACAGCTTACAGGGTGATTGAGATACTAACTGTTCAAGCTGTCTTTATAACAAGTTTAGTTCATGATGGAAGGCACAGTGAATGTAGACGTCTTGTTGAAGAGTCTGCTTCATATGTTTAGGCGCAGCTGCGTATGTTTTTTCTCAGAGATAGGTACAGTTGCTCCGACCAGTAGGCCACCAGCCAACTGCCAAATTTTAACCTGATGGTATGATCTCTGTTTGTCATCACACATAATAGGTAGCACGCACATATGAATCAACACGACGTAAGTGGGTGCATGGGGTGCACGTGGTCGAGCAGAGAAAAAACGAACAGTGCAGTTGAAAGAGAGAAACAAAAACATGCCAGCAAGAGCACCCTTAGCATATCATAGTATCTTAGACACTTTCTATGTTTTAATCATGCTACACTCTATAGGAAAATGGGAGGTAGAAGAGCTGTACACTTTTTTCTGTAACTCTAACTTTTTTAACAATAAGTTAGTGAAGTAAGTGAAAGCAAGCACAGACATGTTGTAGGCTTGTCATTCTCCAACACACACTTAATTCCCTTTTTTGCAGTTGCAAAGGGTTTAGCATGTTGCACTGTTTGGGTTTCCTTCGACCCAAAATTAAGCTCAATAGTTGTGTGCTGATTATGATCAGCACATAGTTTTCATCCACTCTTTTTTGTCCAGTGTGATTTTAACTTGCTGGAAAATCATAATGTACACAGAGTTAGGCTAAATTAATATTGTAATGGAAGTAAACGCAGCTGGCTTCTAACTCTGAAACTAAAACAGAGTGAATCCAGGGTTTTCAGTGAGTCAGTACAATCCCCCACCAATGTTCTGGTTTCATCTCTGAGGGAGATAAACAATATATTCTAAACTCAGACTCACAGAGATGTAATAATTTCTTGCAAGGTATAAATGTACCCACCCTACAAGGACATGATGCCTACTGCATAGGAAAACTCCAGGCCCTGACAGGATCCCCCCTGAGGAGTTTCTGCACTTGAATGGGACAATACTTCGGAGCTCCATTCAGACTGCTATAGAGAAGTGTACCTTTTATGAGCATATCAATGTAGCCCTAATCTCATTGTTACAAATGAAAGACAAGAACCCGCTAGAGTGTTCTAACTATGGGCCTGTATCAGATAAAATCAGATTTAAAGTCATATTGTAAACTGATGGAATTCTTACAGAGTTATGGATAAACTTATTCACACTGGCCACTGAGAAACAGGTCTTGCAAGAGATACACTGATCCATGTGATAGAGCAAAATAACTATACACACACCATGTGCTATCCTATCTCTTGATGAAAAGCATTTGACAGGCTTGAGTGGCAGTATTTATGGATGGTATTAAGAAGATTTCAGCTCAGTGACAAGTAGGGCTGGGTACTGAATTCAACACTTTCTAAGGTATCGTCTGAATTGCCTCGATACTATCGGGTATCGAAAAATGTCATTTATTTCGATACCAAATTTCGATACCTAATGGGTTAATCTCGTCAACGTCAGTGAGCCAATAAGTCTGCCAAGTTTGACGTGCCAAGCTCAAGAGTGCTGGAGTGTGGCTCCATTTAGCAGCATCGATGCTAACAGTGCATAATGCAAAATATGTATAGGCATGAAGGACACTCTGCCAATGCTTTCTGACCCTCAGAACCTACATGTTCTACTGCTGGGGACACTGTTAGCCTGGAGCCAGCTTGTCTGACACCTGAAAAAGCAGACATGCTGATTTTTCTAAAGAAGATATAATGGTAAGCTGCAGTAAGCCTAATATACTGACTTGAAACTGTTAACTTTTCAAAGTCATGTATAATGTAGATTTTCTAGAATAGATTTTTTTTAAAATTTGGTATTGAAAAAGGTATCGTTCTGGAATCGGTATCAAAGGCAAAGTATCGGTATCTGTATTGGTATTGGTATTGGTATTGGACATTTTTGAACGATACCCAGCCCTAGTGACAAGTTTGTCAAACTGGTACATGTTTAATATTCCAACCCCTCAGCTCTATGATCAGTGCAAATGGACTTAATTCTAATCCTTTCACATTTTTTGTGGGACAAGACAAGGCTGCAGAGTGTCCCAAAATCTGTTCATTTTCACCACCTAACTTTTGGCTCAACACTTGAGACAAAACTCACATCCACTGTCCAGATCAGACATTCATCTCATAGTATATCAGGCAAATAAAACTCTATATCCTCTCTCTCTCTTAGCAGTATTTGAAGACTTCCAACAGCAGTCAGGGTACAAAAAAAATGGGACAAAATCTGTTCTGATGCTGTTAAATGAGGTGGCTAAAAAGATGGAATATCTACAATAAAAGCATTAACTTTCTAAATATAATGATTCAACTCACTCCCCCACAGAATTATTGGGATAGGATTGATTCACAAATAACAATAAAATGCAATTAACAAAAAAAGGTACAATATGCATACCTATTGTACCTAGGTAAAAATAAAGAAGGCTTTTGCTGCTTTCACACATGGTGGGTGGTTATTCCCAGATTGATGCATATTTTACCAACAATATAAGTAATATTGTGTCAAAGGCCTTAGCCCAAAGCTGATATGAGATACTGAGATTAGATTTGAGAACACATCTGGAAAGCTGTGCATGTTTAGATGTTGCTATTAAGTGTGACTTTGCATTTCACTTGCAAAGCTGAGTGCACCCTTGCAACTGGTCTTTAAGTCCATTTCATCATCTGCACAGTGTTCTGCTGAATGTTAACACATTTCAAGTCATTATGGATAGACACACAGATCTTTTGGCTGATACAAACGAAGAGCAAACATAACATTTTTATGTGAATATTGATTATTTGGCTTTAATCTTTGAAGCCAGGCTCCACAAATGGGAGCACAAGCCTTTATTATGCATAGATCCCCTTTAATCACATTTCTTCTGAGCAGATCTACTGGTTTTCATCTTCTGATGGAGAATAATGCTGAATATATTTTATAACTTATAGAAATTTCATAGAAATGCAATAACATTACATCTGATCTGTTCACACCGACTAAACTTGGAAGAACATGGTAAGTATGCCACAACAGGCCTTCTTAGTTCCCATTAGCCCACGTCTCCAGCCCTGTCCTTGTTCTCCCTTCAGACCTGCCATTCTTCATCCATCCACCAGATGTCTCCAGACCTGTTCCTCCTGCTCACCTGTTCCACATCTCCAGTCACCTGAGCTTCCCTCCCCACACACACCTGAACCCAGTTCCCTCACCACCTAAGCCGCTATTTAAACATGATATTTTCACCAGCTCTTTGTTGAATCATCTGCTTGTGTTCCCTTATGTTTCCCTGTGTTCCTGCTTGGCCAGCTTGTTCATTTCTTCTGCCTTTAAGCCTGTTTTTCCACCATTAAAGTGTCTTCACTGAATATGCCTGCCTTTGAGTCTGCATTTGGGTCCTCCCTGCCGGTGTGGCTTCCTTGAGCTGCGACAAAGTATGAGTGATGATCACAGATTGTCCATTTGTCATATTAATAGCTTGTTTGCCTTATGCAAAAACCTGGCCTCTGGCTTTGTCAGTCACCTAGAGGCATCACACATTAAAGTTCACCATTAGTCTCTTTATGGAATTCAGAAAAAGTGAAATGATTAAATACTTTTTAGAACAAGTGCACATTCACACAGATCTACAGTTAACAGGTGCATTACTCAAAGGACACCTTGAAAGTAGTTGCTTAGGGAGACAACTACTTGAATAAGTATTACTCATTTACTTTTCCCTCTCAAATCAGGCTAAAGGGCTGCTATGTATTATAAAGACTACACAAAGATCTGAGCCTGACTAAATGAAGTCTATTTAAAATATGACTATTACTGGATGTCCTCCAGTCTATCAAACTCTTCACCTCACACAAGTTCATTCCAGAGAGGATGAACTTTACAAAGACCTGAAAAGAAGAAGAAAAAAAAAAAGCTGTCTTTGGCTGTAGAAGCTCGTTAATGAACAACTCATTAAGTGGAAAGCATGGTCATATGCAGCTGTGACACACACACACACACACACACACACACACACACACACACACACACACACACACACACACACACACACACAC
>JBBMJY010000006.1:2926293-2951695 GCA_037833715.1 Toxotes lorentzi
GTGTGTATATGTGTGTGTGTGTGTGTGTGTGTGTGTGTGTGTGTGTGTGTGTGTGTGTGTGTGTGTGTGTGTGTGTGATTGCACTGAGGCATATGTGGGAGCTGATCATTTGGAGGTCAGTTTGGCCATTAGAAGTATGATGTCAAAACTGCAGCTTTTACAATTATAATGTTTATTATAATTATAATTACTCCTGTAAGTGCTAATTAAAACTATGTTTACAGAGAAATGTGAACTAAATGTGAGCTACCCGTCCACGGGTAAGGACCCACAAGCAACCCACAGAACATCAAACTGTGATAGGTTGGATGTTTACAATATGCCCCTTGTCCTATCTTACACCACATGTTTGAGAATAACCTGAAAAAAAAAAAAATAAAAAATTCCAGAGCCAAGTTCCAGCTTTGCCAGCAGCTCATCATCCTTACCATTGGAAATCTGCCTATTGTGACGGTTAGGCAGTTTCTCTCTCTCAGTTCTAGTGTGTTTGCTGTCCCTCCCCCTCCCTTGAGTTTGTCCCCAGTTTGCCTCATTCTCTGTTTGTGTGTGTGTGTGTGTGTGTGTGTGTGTGTGTGTGTGTGTGTGTGTGTGTGTGTGTGTGTGTGTGTGTCGGCCTGGGCGTGGTGACCTACTCTCCTCCTCTCGCCAATTCACCTGCACACCTGCAATCAATCCCCTCATCAATGCCACCTGAAGACAGCTGCACAAATACCCTGGTTCTTCACTCCACTCCTGCCCAGATTGTTCTGCAACCTAGAGTGGTCACACCTTCAGGCTCCTTCCTAGGCTTTTTATTTTCCTTGTGCTTGTAACTCGTCCTATGCTTTCTTGCATCTATGTCCACGCTCTCTGGTTTCCTGTCAGCCTGCCAAGCTCAGTGCCTTACTTGTCTCCACCATCTCAATGAGTATCTCCTCTGTATGTCCTCCTCAACATTCAGCTCTGGCTCTGAAGGACGTTCACTCAGCTCCGGCTCTGGTTTACCTGCTCTGCACCAGTTAATGAGTTCACCTGGAACATTACAATTAACTATCAGTTTCTGAACTATGATGACGTCTGTGTGTCTGAGTGCTACCTTTTGGGTGCAGTACGTTTTACTGTGTATTTTCACACCTGTTGTCCACATTAGGGAAAACTGGACTAAACTTCCAGTGAATGGGAGAGATTGCACCCAAGATGCATGGACATTTAATCCTTTCACACTCCACTTCCTCACTGTACAAGTGATAGTGAGGCACTTTAGTGTACAGGACATACAGCAGAGAACTATGGCAAAGTAGGAGAACTTGTCATGGCCACAACCCTAATCACTAGACAGTAATGTCAACCGAAGCAGTCGGAAAAACTAAATAAGTAGCTCATCACCAAAGAGCTCCCATGATACAAAACTGACTAAATCAATGACAGTCTAGTTCATAAAGATGCATTAAAGACATTTTAGTTCCCTGTGTAGTTTCAGACCGGTAGTATTACTATGGAGTAGAAGCAGTTTTTACCCAGTTAATTTTAATGGAATTCTTCAATAAACCCACTCTCCCATTAATCTGTGCACTGTAGTTGATAGTGAAAATCACTTTAAATCACAGAACACAATTTTTGGACAACCTGTTGTCTTTTCTTGTTGAAAAAAACATTGTTAAAACTGGTTTTTGTCTTGGGGTGTAACAGATTATGGCAGCAGGTGATACAAAGTCAGTGTTATAGTGTTTAGTTCAGTGTCATGCTTCTTACATTACAAATTAATACAGTGCCTACACTCATATGATTGGCCTCTCATAAAATTTTGTTGGCACTGGTTTAAAGTTGAGAGGTGGAGTGCAGCATTTCACAGGGAAAATCATCAATGGGGAACTCTTCTCTTGAAAAAAGCCTCAAAGAATAATCTTAATGCTTTCAAAGATTTGTTATATCATATCCTTTTTTTTAAAGTAAAATAATAATAACAAAACAAATGAACTTATGAACAATGCTGGTTTCATTTCAGGCAGAAAGTTATGGCCATTGACTCTGTCTGTAAAAGTCATGTGAGAGATGGTGCAATATCTTCTAAATGGTTTCTCCAGATGAATAAATCACTATGAAAACTATGAAATCACATGGGTTTCTGTGCCAATGGATTTCTAAACAATGCCATGATGTGAAGGCTCTCGTGCTTCAGAGTCTGGTGAGATGAGCACGGTGGACTCTAATGAAACCCTTAATCCACAGTGTAACACATGCTCATGTTTGCTTTCTCTCAAAAGGTAATATGAGACACAGTGTAACAAAAGCATGTTGGAAGAAAGATTTGGTTTGGGATTTCTACTGTAAAACAATAAATAATGATGGACAGATGGAAGGCAATGGAGAAAAAAATACAATGGAAAAATGAAGAAATAAAGAGGAAGCAGAGAGGACTGCCTGTGCCAAGCACAGTCCTCCTGTGGAATAAATGAAGGAAATGAAATGAGAAGGTAGAGGAAGTGTTGCCAAATCTTGAGCTAAGGCAAAATCCATCTCTGGGACTAAAATAATCCCTCCTTCTTTTGTTGTTTTGATAAATCCCGGAAGCGCATGTGCTAAATCTGCACCCTGAGACAGCGTGCTTTATGACGGCAATAAAGGTGGAAATGGGCAGAGATTTAAAGCAGCGACGTCCTGATAGCATTGAGCGGAATCCATGCCAGGACTATTTGTAGGTGGTACCAAGTATCAAACAGATTCTTGTTAGCTTGCAGGGAGGCTTTTTAATTAACATAATGGAGGAAGAGAGACAATTAGAAGACTTGTCCTGTGTTGCAAAACTACAAGAGGAATACTATGATGTAGAACAGAGAATCTGAAGAAACCATTAGAAGATGTGTACTGAGATGTGAACAGTTATGATCAGGATTTACAGATTCATTCATGATACAGTGGCAAGAAAAAGTAAGTGAACCATTTGGAAGTACCTGCATTTATGTATAAAGATGTTTTAGAATATAGTCAGTTCTGTGGCCATTCTCCCAAGGAGTGGGTACTAAGATGACTCCAAAGGCATAACAGGATGCTGAAGCACATGATGCAGATGCAAAAAACCAGGGAACCCCAAAGGGTTCACATACTTTTTCTTGTCACTGTATATGACTGCCAGGTGTAACGAGGATAGTTAAGTAGAGCTGTCTGTCAGTGATGTGAAAGCACCACCCAGCAAGGTAAATATAAGCAAAGGATGATGAACACATACAAAGTGTTTACACATAAATATAATTCTGATTCTACCACGGCAACAATAATCTTCTTCCACTGTACTCCATCCTCTGCTACAAACAGACTGGTTCCCAGTAGATGCTGTTGTGCCAGTACATGGCTGTTAGTCAAAGTTGTGTTCTTGTTGAAGAGCTTTGATTTGAAAATTTAGTTTCTCTGCTGATGCATTCTGTATAAACAGAGGTCTTTCAGAGAAGCTGTGCTCTGTAGCGTACACGCATCCTGCCACAGTGAGGCTGACATCTCTGTGTGTGAGTCACACAGGTAGGTGGTGGTGGTGTTTAATCCAACGCACCTCGTGGTCCAACTAGCTGGTCTAATGGTTACAGTACCAGCCTGTTTCTTCACCGGACATAGACATTAGAAACTGGTTCAGCAAGCAAAGCAAATCTTATTAACACTGAGAAGTATTTAAATGACTGCCTGGATTGTTATGGCACTGGCGGGCATGCTAACATGATCATAGTGACAATTTGCTAACAGGCAAATTAGCCCTAAACTCTGTAGCTGGGTTGATGGGACTGCATGTTGGCACTAAGTTCTTAGAAGTTCTTACAATTCATTATGTGGGAAACATGAATATCTGTACCAATTTTTTGGGTTGTCTGTCCAATAGTGATTGAGACATTCAGTCCATGTAAACACCAACATGGTCCTTTCATTTTTTATATATCGATATTAATATCTATATCTATCTCTCTATATATGTGTGTGTGTGTGTGTGTGTGTGAGAGAGAAAGAGAGACAGTTCATTTATTTAAGTCACGCTCACTTGCTTCCATCACAGATATCTAAAGAACTAGAGCACAAACTGCAGTGATCAAACATTGTTCTGATAGCTGATGCTTTACAGTCCTTTCTCTGACCACAAACATGAACTGGATCCAGCAGAAGGTGAAAGTCTCTCTCTTTAAAAATGACTCTGGGATTTTCCCTCTTTCCGTGCCCTGTCTTTCTCTCAGTGGGGAGATGACACTGCCTCCTAGCCTCCCTTGGAGCAGGGAATTGAATCTCAATTACAGAGAAGCTCCATCTTATGTTTCATGTATGAGTGACCTCATTAGTTAGTTACACCCTTCCCTCAGTCCCTGCAACATGTATGGTGGCCGAGAACTCAGTTCTCACATCAGCTGGTTCCATTTTAACTCAATGTGATTCACTTATTACTTGCTTGAAAGTAAAAGTTTCATGGTTTTGGTTGCTGCATTACAATGAACACAGGCACTGCTCAAAATGGTCACAAATGTGTATTACATGATTTACAAATGAGAAAGAAGATTGATGTACAATAATTTGTGCATAATTTTGGTTACTTACAAATGTAGATTGCTATTCACATACAAATCCCAACTGATTGATCCCAATATGAATGAATATTCATTTTATGTCTATAGTTTTTTTTATTTCAACCTCACAAATCATCTTTGCTGTATATAAATGTCTAAGTATATGTGTGACAATCTTGTGTATTTATTTACAGATTGTTAATGTGTGTGCACGAATTGCCTGATGCCTGAAGTGCATGCTGCATTTAAATGCTGTTGAAATCTGACATCTGGGCTTTCAGTGAATTCATGTGTAATTTCAAAGTGGGAAAGACTTTTTTTTTTTTGTTGTTGTTTTTTGTTTGTTGTTGTTGTTGTGTAGCACATATTTTTACCAACTATAACCTAAGCCTATAAATGTACAAATATGGTTTAAATAAGTGCTGCTAGGTGGTGGACTTTGTCTCCATATGTATTCTGTTGTAAATATTCACTAGTGCCTTAAATGTAAACTAATCCACATCTGAAAATATTTTATATTTTCTTATTTCTATTTTCTAAATGTTTACGTCAGAAAAAAACAAACAAAAAAACAAACATATTTATATGCTGCTTAATGCATTGTTGGATTGGCCAAATAATTGGATTTGTTCACTATAAGAAAAATATAGAATCATGACAACCTTATCCTTTAAAACATATCTCTAAAACATGTGCTCTGAAGAAAGTGGGATGCCCTGACATCTGAGACTAAATGTATAATGTCAAGAACATTCATTTTCAGTCTATTAAACTACATTTGTTTATATAGAGACTTGAGTCACTAAATGAGAAAAATGTTGAACCTCTGTGAAGGTGAAACACTGACAGAACTTTGAAGTCTGTGACTGACGTGACATAAACAAAGCACTCTCACTCACAAAGTCTGACACTGTAATTTCATTCACACTGTATTAAAACCAGGTAGAATCAAGTGTTAAGCCTTGAAGCCAGCTGTGTTTTCCACTTCCACAAACGAAAGGCACCATTTTCCACACTCAATTTGTTCATACCTTCCCAGGACACATTTGCCTCCAAAACTATGCATGAGATCTATCCAAAAAGAAAAGGAAAATAACCTTAGAGCAGAGAGCTCTTGTGATTTGTGTATGTGTGTGTAGCTAGCTATCAAGCTAGCCTTGGGTCTTTAGTTGGGAAATAGTGAGTGGCTTGGGTTTGAGGGTATTATTCTCCTCTTTTCTCTCGCACACACACACAAAATGATTTAGTCTCTTCCTTGTCCTCCTTCTGTCTCCCTGACACACACACGTGAATAATCTCATACACACACACACACAATCCTCCCAGTTGTTTTCCTCTCACCACAATAAATTTATCAGCCCATCCCAGCAGACGAGAGTCAGCCCAACTTCCTAGGCACACCCAGAAGCCAAAAACTACGGTGTGTGTGTGTCTGTGTGTGTGTGTGCGTGTGTGTGTCAGAGTTAGATGACAGGGGGAGAGATAGACATACTGAGAGAGAGAGAAGGAGGGAAAGACAATGAACACTAATGTAGAGCTCTGAAAGTCAAACACTATTTGCCATGTAGATTACCCTCCTGTCATCTCCCTGCATTCATATTTCATCCCAACTTGCTCTGTGTGATGAGCATGCATGTGTGTGAATGTGTAAGTGGGTTGTGTGTATTCCTTAAAATTAGATAAAACTTTGATGATCCCCTGGATACACGCCTGAGGGTGTACAGTATATGCCTGTTTGTGCTGTCCGTGTGTGTGTGTGCGTGTGTGCGACTAACTGAGAAGCCTTTTATGATATTTTTAGCTTGTTACTCAAACACAGTCTCTAAAAGTACTAAAGGCCTCATTTTTTATGACAAACAGCATAAAGTTAAACTCCTGACAAAAACCATAACATCAGCAGAACAAGAAAAGCCTTGCAAATGCTTGTCTTCGTCCTCCGCTTTCAATACTGTCAGTGCATCTTTACCAAGATTTAATATGTAGCAAATAAACAACCTTGCAACGTCAGGCACTGTCAAAATGAGGCTAAGTGAATGCACAGAGATGCTGTTTACCTTCATAATGTCACCCACAAAGCGATTTCTAAATAAATGGCAGCACACACACACACACACACACACACACACACACACACACACACACACACACACACACACACACAACCACCTGAACTCCCCAGGGAGACACAACACACACTCACAAAGTTTAAGAAAAGCTGCCAGAAACCTGTCTCCAATTAAAACCTGCCTACACCTTCCAAGTCATTACGAAGTGAGCTGGTGATGTCTTATGTGCTGAGATGTACCAAAAAAAAGAGAAAAAAGAAAAGAAAAGCTAATTTAGGAAGTGACGCCCGACTTGTTCTTCATCATTGCTGCCATTACATCACACACCTGTGTCTCACTCTCTGTGATGAATAGATTTGATAAAGCAGCCCAGCTTGCTGAAAATCGATTTCACGAGAATGAGATTATACACCTGATGGGGCCTCCGTCACCGTCAGCTTTCACACTTCTGGCTCTAAACTTTGTCACAGATTACTGCATTATGTTTAATAATGCAGACGTTTCGAAACAGATAACAGGCTGAGTTCCACTGCGCAGTAATGTAAAGTCTGGTGTTTTTCAAGAATGAATGAGTTGAGACAATATTGAATTCCAATTCAACTTTTCTTTAATTATCAACTTTCATAAGACAGCTTAGTTCAGTAGAAATGAGTCACACTGCTGTGAAGCTATCTTTTTAATTTCTTATGAGAAGGAACAGGCCTCCAAACTTTTTTGTCATAAATTCAGATGTCTCATTCCTAAAACTTTCAGTATTAGTTATAAAATTACAACTACTTGTATTTCTTTTTATCCCTCTTCTACTGGTATATATTTCTACTATTACTCCTTGTATTCATGCAACAACTATTCCTTTGGATCCTACGATTATTCCTACTGCTGATCAAAAAGGAGATGGACAAAAAGCTGATAGTGATAGTGTCTTAAACAGTGGACAACTAAGGTTAACATGGCAAACCTTAACAACAGTTAAGGTTTGCCATGTGAGATGAGAGAATCAAATAATGTGAAGATCTTATATAGGTCGTATGTTATATACTCTTACATAAGAAGATCTTATATATCCTGTTTATTACAACTTGGGTTTTATATTCATAGTTTGGCCCGTCATTCCCATTCGGTATGACAGCATTGTATTCTCCAAAGTAATTGCTGAGATAATGGCCAGATTCACCAGTTAGGGGACGCCAGAAAAAAAAAATTCTCCTGTTGGATACCATCCTCAGTAAAAGCTAAATATAAAAGGAATAACAGAGTTAAATCTATATTTTGACTCAGGGCTTATCTACATCACACGCCCATAACATTAAGTAATAATGCTCAGTTGATATTGTACTTTAAAGGTAGAAATTCCCCAAGAAGTTTACAGTTAAACAAATCACCAAAAGCCCAGTGATTTGCCTCGAACCTGTGGGTTTTGGGACTCCTGGGAGTCTGGGGCCTATTTGGCTGAGATTTTGGAACATGGCATTTAAAACCAACTATTAAAGCCAACGATTTTGTGAGTCAAACTGAAAGTGAGTGTAAGTGCTGAATTTTGGTTATAAAATATTTCTTTTCACAGTGAAACTCTCTGTGAAATATAATGAATGGACAGTTTTTTGAATAACTTTATCAGTCACCATTGTCATTGGAATTACCCTTTAAAACACATTTATGTAAGATTTAATAGAAGAAATAACACAATGTCCCTTGTAAAAATGAAAAAAAAAAAAAAAGAATGCCATCAGCCGTCCAGCTTCCTTAGATCAGTTCAGCACACTCACAGGTTTTGCTGTCACAGGGTTAGTTGCTTGAACTTGACCACTAACGTATGGTGGCTAATGTTCACTAATGCAGCAAACCTCAGGTTGATATTGCGTTATAACTTCCTTCTTTTAAAAGTTAGACTCAACATTAAAATGTTGCTTGTCAGCCATGTGTTTAAGATTTTGGATTCACTTCAGTTGCTGGCTAATTTAGAGTTTATTCCCAGTGAGAATAAAGGCTTTAGACAGCTGGCCTGGACTTAAAAGACAATGTCCCTCAACCCTGCTTGGGACTGTCACTTGAAAATGTAGATAAAGGAACTGTTCTGTCTTTAGTCCAACTGCTCTGCCAGAGTTTCAGCCGTGCAACACTAAATGTCCCCTCAGACACAACACGAAACATGTAGTAAACAGCATACTGAAGTAATTAGAAGCTCGCATACAGTATCAGGCTTTTACATACTGTGTTTTGCCTTTATGAAGCAAATGAGCAGCAACTGAACTGTAATCTAAGTATATCATCGCACATCCTCAATGACTGTGCTTTAGTTGTCAGTAAATATCACACGTGATCAAGAACACAGAACAACACTTCACAGGTACACGCTGTATAAATGGAGTGCTATTGAGAATAAACTGCAGTCCAGCTTGGAGCTATAAATCATCACCAGCCTACCAGCTACATATGGAAGTGGAACTGGAACAATGTTATGCAACACAATCCCAGTCCAGCTGTCCAAGCCTCATCTCTCTTATTCACTCACACCTTCAGTACCACCTCAGCCTGTCAGAGCCAAAATGAAGACTGTAATAATAATAAGCACATTTTTAACTAGCACATTAAAAATAAATAAATAAATAAATAAATAAAAACAGAGTAGAAACCCCAAAAATTCAAAAACAAATCTCCAAACATGGCAAAAAGCTTTTTATGCTTGAGGTGGAAAAACCATTTGAGGTTTGACTGGTGCTCTTGCAATTACATGATCTTGCTGGACTCTCTTCTTCTGCATCTGTTTAAAAGGCTTAAACGTTGAGTAAAGTTCAGGCCTTAAACCTAAAACCATTACTGACACGTCGGCCGGAAAGGTTCTGAATAATCACCAGTTTCCTTGGAAACCAAAGTAAAACCTCATTCAACAAAACCTCATCACAAGCACTTTGGTAACCCCAACGCCAACTCAACCAGTTTCATATAAACCATCACAGCCCATACCTGATTCCATGAACTCTTGGTTGAAGCTGCTCCAGGCATCTTTGCTCTTCTCCAGGTTCTGCTCCATGACCTTGATGTCAGCGAAGGGACAGTTGCATTCTGGGAAGCGGGAAGAACACCGACACCAGCAGTCATTGTTGCGGCAGAGCAACTCGCCCTCCGAGTTGCATGCCACATAGCTGAGGGCTGCCTCCACAAAACGCCCACGTAGGAACTCTGGCAGGACATCTTGCAAGCCTGGGAAAAAAAAAAAAGAGAAACACACGGTAAAGTGTTTCTTCATTTTTCAGAATTTCTTTTTTCTTTTTTTAGCTTGTTCCACATATTTTTGTGAGGACGAAAGTGGAAATGTTGAGAGTGAAGCATTGCATTTTAGTCTTTGTACATAAAATGAATTTTTCAACACATTATGAAAGGAAATTCTTAACACAGTTGATTCATCACTTCCAGGATTATGAATTTTCAACACATCAGGGGGTCGAAAATGATATTTCCTTAAAAGCAACAATCACTGTAACCTTAGAAACCGAGAGTCACTGCTGCTGGATGAAAATCTTGTTTTAAAAGGTATGTAACATGTAACATGATTTTCAGTTCCATCTCATTCAGTCACTCCATGACACCGAAGTGACAGCTCTAATTCAAGCTCCAATATACACATCAGAACACAGCTATTGAAATGCTCACATACAGCCCATATACCATCATAGAGACACTGACACTAATAACATGTCTTATAATGGCTGAGGCCAAAAGAAATGACAAGTGCAAAGACAGCAGCTGTGTGTACTGTGTGTGGAGCTCTTGCCTGGAAAGAACAGTCACTTAACCACATTACAAATGGCTCTCTCCTCTGTGGCTGACTGGTGAAAAAGACTTCAGCTACGTGTAGTTGCCGTGGAATTGTCATAGGGACGAGAAAATAGGTTGTTTTCTCCAAAGCAGCTCTCATCATATCACTTTCAGTGGCAGTTCTTGCCACAGGTACTGTAAGTGCATATACAATAAGTTTAGATGCCTGCCCAGGGGCATATTTTAGCAGTTTTGGGAGCTATCAGCAGCAACTGTCACTTAGTCTGCAGTCACCACAAACAACCTGCTGTTCCAACCTGCCATGTACAGGTTGTTCCCTATTATTTCTTCCTCCCGCTGTGTAATGGAGATGCTCAAAACATCATGAGAGCAACTTTTTTTACAATAGGCAGAGATGTCATTGAACTTCATCTATCTTTTTTAAAAGCGTACCCAAGGTAATAATTATGGAGATGATCAATGCATATTTAATCAGCAGACAAAAATGCAAGAGAAACAGTGAACATTGTTATTCCTGCTCTGCATGTTAGTCCTTTTAGTTTTCCTACTGAAAAGGATTTGCCCCTACTCAGAAGTTTTTCTTAATTTGTATTTTTTTTATTTTATTTTTTATTTTATTTGGATTTTTTTTTTTTTTTTTTTTTTTGCTATACCAATAAAGGCGTGTTTACACTGCTTTGTTTGCATGTAAGGTCTTGATAAAGACACAAACAGACAAAACCGAAACAGGGATTTTCTGATGAGGGTGATGAGGTTTAAAAAAACATGAGGAAACTGGTAAAACAAATGAAAAACACCTCACAGACTTTTCGAGTGTACAGTGCTAGGAAAGTGCTGGGCACATGCTGTCTAAAAAACATGCAGAAAAACTAGTCCATGCTTTTGTTACCTCTAGGCTGGATTATTGCAATTCCTTATTAGGCTGCCCCAACAAGTCTCTAAAGACTTGTTGATCGAAAATACTGCAGCATGAGTACTGACAGAAACTAGGAAAAGAGATCATTTCTCCTGTGCTACCTTCACTGCACTGGTTCCCTGTAAAATTCAGAACAGAATTTAGACTCTTGCTCCTCACCAACAAAGCCTTTAATATTCAGAGAGCAGTCAGAGACAGGTCAAAGATGGTATCCTGTTACTCCACCAGAGCACTGCATTCCTAGAATGCAGGCTTGGTTGTGGTTCCTACAGTCCCTAAAAGTAGAATGAGAGGCAGCTGTCAGGCTCCTCTCCTGTGAAACCATCTACCAGTTTGGGTCCAGGGATCAGAGCTCCTCTCCATGTTTAAGATTAGGCTAAAAACTGTCCTTGCTGTTACATAGTTATTATAGTTAGGGCTGGCTTAGGCCTTGAGCCATCCTTTACTTAAGCTGCTATAGGCCTAGACTGCCGGGGGAATTCCCATGATGCACCAAGCTCCTCTCTCCTTTGCCTCTCCATCTGTTTGCATTCATATACCATTAATACATGTTGCTAACTCTGTGTTTTCTCCTCCCATCACTTTCTGCAGGTATTTGTGTCTCCAGAGCTGCAGAGTCTGGATCTGTGATTGCATACTACCTGCTGCCCCTATGATCCGGCTCAACACCCACTGATACACAATAATTTTAGTCTAAATATTATTATTACTAGTCTTATTATCACTATTACTATTGGTTTTATCATTAGTATCTTATTATAATTAGTCAGTAATTATTACATTTCTATGTGGAACTTGCACTGTGCTATGTTCTCTTTTTCTTTCTCTCTCTTTCCAATTAACAAGTGTCAGTGAGCCAGTTTAGAAACCCCTTGTGTTACCACAATAGCACAATAACTAATAATAACATAATAATAGCTAGCTTCTGCAGTGCAGAGCACTGTTCCATCATGTATCACCATCTTAGCACCGTAAAATCCTTTAAATCCTGAGATTAGTGTGAAGTGCTGAGTTTAAAAACCTAACGACAGAAAACATTTTGACATGTCACAGGATGGCATAGGCAACACATGGTAAGGATGGCTGAATTCCATTTGACTGCTTTGGTTTGCTAAAGCAGCCCAGCTTGCTGATGTATTGTTCATGCTGGCTTACTATGTATGACTTACGGTATGTGAGTTACCTGAGAAGAGGTAAATGTTGTGTTAGAACAGTTTCACGTTGTCAGTCGCTGCCATTTATCTGCCACAATCACACACAGTGGTGTGAGATAGCACGGCTTAGATGAATAAGTGTACTAACAACATGTATATACGTTCATGGAAGTTACTACAGATGTAAATGTAAAGAGAAAGAGTATTGTGCTTGTTTAATTTGTATATTACTTTGGTGAACGTTATGTTGTCAGGACAATGAGTATTGATTTTTTCTTTAGTTCTGCTCTTTCTTTGTCGTAATCGTCTCATTTCATTTGATGGAGTAGGTTTATCCTTCATGTATTTAATTTGTCTGTTTTGTTTTTTTTTTCTTTGTGTTGTTTTGGTTTGAGCTTCAAACTGAAAGTGACTGAGATATGTGAATGGGTAACGTGAGAATAGGAAACACTGTGATGTTAAGTAATAAACACAGCAGTGCCTTGGGCAAGACACTAACTCCTGCCTCCTCCTCACTGATCCATAGTTTAGAATTGATCCTCAGAGCTTTCAAGCCTGTGTATCACTTGCTACGGATCCAGAATTCGTAGTTACAGAAAGTTACGAAGTGAGAACCCAACCCACTGAGTCCAGTGCCACATATAAATGCTCAAGCTGTAGGAAACAGTCTGTCTTCATGTCCTTTAACAGCAGGGTAACACACTGTTTCAATTCCACTGCTTTCATTATTTAGATTATATTAAAAATACAGTAGTATGCTATTTATGGTGCCAAAGTTTCATGACACACACAGTGTATGACACCAAATCAAAAGCTGCCCTGAGACTTTAAAAGTGCATCATCATCATCATCATCATCTGTTAGAAACCAGCATGAAGCTTTCATTAGACTTGTGTGGTGTCTCTCTGAATCTGTCTGTTGGTCCACGTCTGTCTCTCGGTCTAACTAATAATCGTCAATTTGTTGCGTCAAAAGCTTCCTCTTTCCACTTCACAGTCTCATTCTGGATGAGTTTCAACATCCAAGGCAATCCTGCTGTGCCCTGCTATGAATATGCATGTCTCTTCTTTGGTATTTACTCTTTCAATGGCTTGGAAAGAGATGTAATTAGTCATACTTTTCCTCTTCCATGCTTTGGCAGGTACTTTGAGGTTTTTTGCGTGGGTGTGTATGTACTAGTTGTAATTCTGGCAAGGGTTTCTTCAGTTTGGGAGACAGCTAACACTCATCATCCATCAGCAGTCACTATCCCACTTTTTCTCACACTTCCACCTCGCTGTTTGCTGATCTGTCTTTCTTTCCTTTATATATCTTTCTTTCTTTTTCTTTCTCTAGGCGTCACACCATTCTGTCCAACTAATTTCATGCACTGCAACATTTAGAACATGTTGAATATACAGTGATATACTGCTGCTGCTTTAAAGTACAACAGTTTGCAGGGAGCATTCTTGATTCTATAATTTTTCTCCTCTGGAATTTTTTTTCTTTTTCATGAAGCTCTTGCTAAGTTGACCTGACACAATTCTTTTGGTGTTTACCACTTTTTTATTTTTCTATAAGTTAACTTTGCATAATGGTTTAAAATCTGTTTTCATTTGACAAAAATTAATTAAGCTCCTTCTTTGCCTCCACAGCTGTTGACTGTTGACTGTTAAGAGGTATTCTGACAGTAGAATACCTCTTAACATTGGTAACAGCTTGACTTTAACGTTCTCACCATATCTACAGCTTTGGTTTGATATTCCACAGTTTCTTTGAAGCTTTCTCCTTCCTTTGAATTTTCTGAAACAGTACTCTAGCCTCAGTAGTCATTAGAGTAATTGTGTATACCAGACAACTGAGGAAAAGAAAATTAGTGTGGCTGTCAGGCCTGTACTTGTCAGTGACTCCTCCTCCTCTCACCTCGTGGCCTTTCACCTTTGCTACACATGTTGTTATTGCAGTGGAACATTAGTACTCTTCAAAACCCAAGTCACATTCATCACGCAGCTCACATCTGCTGATCCAAAATGAATACAAACGCACACTTCAGTATGTCACATGTGTCTGAGGTGACTATTAACCCCTATTTGGGATTGCGTATCATTTGCCACACAAGCGCCAACGATGCAATTAAGCTGGTATGAATGTTGCTGAGGTGGGAATGATACGGCAGGTTTATTCTGGCTGAAAGAGGTCTTCATCATGGCTCCTTCTGAATTGTCAGGAGACACACACACACTGAGAGGGGGATTAACTGAAAAGGAGTCACATCTTTGAACATTTGAATGGAAGCTGAAATGAAAGTCTTTTTCACCAGCTAAGCAATCACGTCAGCACATCACTGGGTGAAAGTTTTCTACAATATACAGTATCTCAACTTTACCAGAACCTGGACAGCACTGTTTTCTCTTTGAGCACTCTTTACTTTTAATGACTATCTGTGACAGATTTGGGACAGATTTTCTTAGGACAGTCCATTTAGGAGAGTTTCACTTGTAGATAACTACAGAGTCACATAAAAATAGTATATTGTCTGTCTGTAAAATCTATTTTTTAACTACTACTGTTGGCACAATCTTTACAATAATATAATAATTTAAGTTTCTGAGGGTTAAAAACCTCTAGTTGTTATTTATGCCAATTAATATAAATTAGCTAAGTTATATTGTGAGAGACTGTTGAATTAATTTTTTTTATTGAGGCTTTTGTGCACAAACTGAAAATGTGCATACAAATGAATTTAAACCCATCTTCTGTCTCTTACCATTTCCAGCTGTTTTTATGCTTAATGACCTACGATACATTCGATAGTATGAGCACTGCTGTTTTACAGCTGAGACAGCTCTGAGAGATGTAGATGACCTGGTCAGAAAAATTCAGCTCATGTTCATAAACCTCTCGTACAAAACTCCATTCTGAATATCACGAGGAATGCTGTAGATAGAAGTGTATGGTGATTAAGAAGGACAAAAGTAAGTCCTACAGGTTGCTACCTTCCTCTGTATTCCAGTTTTATTTATAGCCTATTTTAAGATTAATTATAATTAATCTAAGATCCATGTAATTTTATTAATTACATACTGCTCTGTGGAGGCAGTATTAAGACAATCATGTCATCACTCAATAGTGGATCAATTATCAATCCTCCATGCTGTGACCTGTACAAAGTTTAATTACATACAGATATAGAGCTGAGTGTCAAACTTTGGACTGCTTTCTGATGAGAAAAAAGAGGTTAGAGATTATGGATAAAAAGCTCCATCTGACTTTTCTTGACTTGATGCTCATCATTTCTGTTTTTTGTTGGCAACAGTGGATTTTCTCCTAACGTTTATCTCCTCTAGGTGTTGGTTTCCAATCCCCACCATGAATTTCAGGAAAAACCTGTGGGTATCTCCTTTTGATGAGGGCTTTTAGGGTCATTACCCATAAAGCTTTGCTTCCATCCAGCCACAGATTTAGATCACCCCAGAAGACCAGAAATAGCTGACCCATGGTTCCCTCTCTTTCTATCTCTCAATCTCCAGCAGGGACCACGCTTTCCATTTTGGGCAATTTGAAGCTCTTAAGCCTCCCCCATGATCACCACCCCTCTGTTACCAGTGTGTGTCTGAGTGTGTGTGTTTGTGTCCTCTCTAAGCCTTTACTTTGGTGAGTGCTTGGTCCACTACACTGGAATGCACTCTTGGCTGTAGAGGAGATGGTGCTGGTACCCTCTGACTATGCTCCCGCTCTCAGAGCCTTAGGCTTTGGCAGTGACCCAGCTTCAGTATACAGTACCTTACATAGAGACTGCCACAGATGCTGCAGTGTCACACTCTCTTCATGCTTGTCTTTATGTCTGCTTGTCTTTCTCATTATCACTTTTGGACGTCTCAGACTGACAGTTGAATTTTCTGCAGACTTTTGTTGCAAAGAATGAAATCCACACACATTCTTGACTCTCTGTGTCAGTTTTGTGTTCTTTCACAAACATTCGGCGACATGGTGGATGTACACAAACAGCAGGGCATTAAGGTTGGGAATGGATAAGGCCTGCTTGGTGTTGAGTGAGTCTTTCAGTTACAAGCACAAAATGTCTCCATAGTCACAAGTACCAAATGATCTGAAATGAATCTGGCACTCTCCCTCTGCCTTTCTGGAACTCTCCCTCTCTTTAAACAACGTTTACATTTGAGACCGCCACTTAGGGCTGTGGTGTCAGAGGAGGCACAGATAGGAGATTTGGCAAACAATTCATATGCCGCGTTTTACAGTGACAGGTGGTGTGCTGAGACTTTGTTTCAGTGACTGCCCAGACTTAGGCCTGAGCAAAGGGAGCCACTTGACAGATCTCTCACCCTGCAGGAACTCACAAGTGTCACACAGCATCTGTCCCTAGGACCTGCTCCTTCTATTGATGGGATTCCAGCAGAGTTCTAAAGGCGTGTTTGGGGTTCTTTGAGGGCGGATCTGTTAGAGGTTTTCTGGGAGTCGTTCTGCAAATGCCACACTGAGAAACTACTTTATACCCACATGTGCATTTCCACGTACACATTTGTATCAACCCATAAGGATTCTGCACTTGGAGGGAGAGACTGTTGCTGCTATATGAAGTCAGGCCTTGTAGATGGCACATGGGTTAGCCATTTTGATCAATTTTTATATGGATCCTTTCATTTATAGTTGGTCTGTCTTTCCTGGGCCATTTTCTGGTTTGCATGCCACTAACAGCTCCCTCAACAAGATTTTCATCTTAAAAACTGCCTCCAGGGCGCCGTGGACATTTCTCCAAAATAAAGCCACAGAGGGAAAATTCCAGAAGATGTGATCATGGTTTGCCACTGTGCTTCCACAGGACCTCCAGCAGGCAGTCTGATTGGAACAGTTAATCTTATGTGCTGGAGTACAGAGGAATCCTGCTGCTGAATTCTCTCCAGGAGGGAGAGCTTGTCATTAACCATTGCTGTCTGCAAATCCTGTCCCATTCTTCCAGAGTTATTGGAAGATTATATTGCTTTAATATTCAGAGTACAGTGTCTTTGTAAATTTTGAAGAGCAGAATATAATTTAGATATTACTTTTTGGTAAATGCACAGGGTTTTATTATCTTTCTGTGTATCAATAGCAGAGTAAATTTCCTTTTTTGTTACCTGTGAGATTAGTGCTTTATTTTGATCTTCTGTCAGGCTTGGCATGTTTAATGAATTGAGAGGTGTCTTCATTTTCTGGTCATTGTTAACCCAAGATTATGAAATGAAGTTTTCACGATATTCCATAAAACAAATCTATGATTTCCTTCACTTGGTGGTAGGTGTCCTTTATATTATATATCATGTCACTTACCTGTTGTTCTTGTAGTTTGTAAGCCAGTAATTTTGTATATTTGTTGCCACCTTCATGGTACTTTCCTGTAAATATCAGTTTCTTCTTGGTTTCTTGTGCATATATTTCTTCAGTCTCATTTCTTTCTGTCATTATTTCCACCTCAATCTTAGGATTTGTTGTATTCTCATGTTCAGACATTAAGTTTTTCAATTCAACCTGCAGGGTGTTGAGTCTTTCTTCTCTTTGTTTCTTAAGGAGAGATGTTACCACAGTCACCTTCCCTCTCATTACTGCTTTACAGGCATCCCAGAGCACAGCTCCATTATCATTATACTCCAAATGATATGATATTTCTTTTTCAAGCTGTTCAACCCTGTATTATTCATAATAGTAGAATTAAATCTCCACCATGTAAGCTTCCTTCTGTGCGTCATTGTTAAGGACAGATACAATGGGTAGTGATCACAAAGATCCATAACAATTTTTTGACAATTTTGCATCTTGCTGCTATCTGTTCCTCAAACATGTTAAATGTGGATGAAAAGAAAGTATAGAATAGTCTCTTACTGATGGAAGTAGGTGTCTCCTTACATCAATCTGTCCTATCAAGGCTATCATTAAGTTTATTTTCTTTCTTTCTTTCTTTCTTTGGATTGAAATATTTCATATCTCTCAGTTTTGAAGATTTACTGAAAAAAAATATCCCGCAAAAATAAAGAGTGCATTACATATTGCATCTCACTCTTTTTTACATACAGATGCCATTAATATGCTAACATGACAAGCGTTGTAGCATTTTTTACATGTGAGTATTAATTAGCAACAGGAAGGTAAGTATGGTAGGTAAGTATTTTAAATAATATTACTAGTTTTCTGAAGAAAAACAACAACTAGCTCTCCCTTGTGCAAAGCAAAATTATAGTAAGGAAAACAGCTACAAACACAGTCTCTCCCTCAGTGGGGGTCAGTACACTACAGCTCAGTAGGTCTTTCAGTGTGTGCATGTTCTACCCATTTCTGAGGATTTCCTTATTTTCCACTTTGGGGCCACATTCTGGAGACGTAGGTCGATTGGAAAAATGAAAGTGAACAGTGGTGTGAATAGCTTTCTGTCCAGCATGCTGACAGACCTGTCCAGCATGTGCCCCACCTCTCCCCCTGTATGTCCTGGGATAGCTGTTACAGTCAGTCAAGTGGAAACACCTGAGCTGTTTTTTTTTGTGTGGTTTTTGGGGAATTTGCAGGAGAGAGATGACTTCATCCTCTTTCCAATTCATCCACAGTTCAGGGAGTGATTGAGTGAAGAAGAAATCTGTCTCTGCAGTTTTGGTGAAGGTCAATCAGCAGCCAGATCGGATTATCGAGAAGACACTGATATAAGGTGTATAAACAAAGGGTCACAGGGTCATTGCAACAAACATAAGCATAGCACACCACACACTGATCCAGACATATGGGAAGGTTACAAAAACTACAAAAGCAAAAAACAAAACAAAACTGTGCAACATTTGTTCCAAGGTTGAAACGCTTGTTATGGGAGGTGAAAGGCTGCTGTGAGAAGTAATGCCTTATGTTCTCCTGGGAACTGTACTCTATGTATGTTACAGGCCTTGCATGGTTTATGGACACAGGCTAATAGTCAACATGAAAGCCAAGCAAAAATGAGAGGCTAACTAAGAGTGGTCGTAGAAGTCTGTGTGTGTGGATCTATGAGACTGTTTTCTAAGTTTCTTAGGTAGTAATCTATGGTTTAAATGAAACAGAAAGTATGTTGAATTTGAAGGAATAATTCCAGTTTGCAACTTGGGTCTTACTGTCCTAGGTTTAGCCGTCATTTCTATCACTTATCGTTAACAAAGACATTACAATTTGCTTCGAAAACAAGCACCAAATCTCACCTAATTCACTTCTCGTTCATACCTACATCTACACTCTTTCTCTGCCATTTGTCTGAGTTGTCAAAACCCTCGGGCCCAGAGTTCTTCTCAACTTTCTTGTCTCCTTCTCTCGCACTGCATGAACCACATCAGGATGACAAAGCAAGAGGCTTCATTGTGATGCGGCCACAGAATCCCCTGGTCTGGGGATTGATGATGTACACCCATCATCAAACCCCAGGATTTGTATCCTCAATCCTGGGATTGGGGATGAACGCATTCGGGCATGTGTTTATCCCTCAACTCCACTCAGTCCCGCTCCTCAGCCCCCTCTCATCTGTCCATCCCTGACTCTATTTCATACCCTCTCCACCTCAACTGCCTTTCCAATTAGCATTACAAGAAAAACAAGTGGTCAGATGATCAGACAGGTTTTAAAGAAGCCAAAAGTTTGGTTGGATTATTTAAACCAGTTCATTCAGCGATATCACCAAAAGCAAGTGTACTTAAAATGGTGGTAACAAAACTGCGCACACACGAGAATAATAAATATGGAAGGTTGAACCAGGTTTTTTTTTTTTTTTAGCTTACTTTAATATTTGTTTACAACCTGTCTGACTGTCAGACTGCTTATGTTGTCCTGTCAAACATCTAACATTGCTACTGCATTTCCAGATCTGAGCAATTAGCTTGTACTATGTCATTATTATCAATTATGGCCTAAACTGCAAAAATAGGACTTGAGAGAGAGGGTCTTTCTTTTTAATAGCATGTTTTGAAATGGTGGTAATAAATTAGTTAAAATAATTTAGAAAAAAAAATTGGTTAAGTGCTCTTAGTCTTGGGGGTGAAGCCTTTTGAAGGATGGTTCTGGGGGACTCTGCCAGGGAACAACATCACTGCAGGTCATGGTAAACCTTCTGTCAGTAAACAAGCTGCGCATCTGAGATATGAGGATGAATCATATGTAGCTCATGGATCCTGTACTCTGTGATTCTGTATTTCGATAAGCACCAGTCCTACACTTGCCTCAGGGTTTTGTGTTCCATAAAATTTTGTCCAATGAGTTCTTGTATGTATTCACATGGGGCATTGGGCTGAGAGCGGGTTTGCTTTTCTTTGGTTTTGTGAGTGGAGATTATGTAAACTAAAGTCAGTCCAAGCCAAGTGATGCACTGGTTTCTATATTTTGTGTCCCTGTCTCTCCCCACACAGTCCTGCTCTGTGTTGTTACCGGGCTTGCTCTTTCTGGACTCTTGATGCTTTGCCGATGCACTCATGCTCAAGTACACCACCCACACTCACACACAAACACACGCGTGTTCATATACACAATGGAGCTGCACAACTAATAACTGAAGAGGTTTAATTTTGAAGGCAAAAAGCCTAGCAAAAACATTCAATAAAAATAATAATGATTTCGCAACTCCACTTCAGAGCAGTGCTCTGACTCAAGGCTAAAGTCAGGATGTTTTTGTCAAACATTAATGATGAGAGAGGTAGTGTTGGCACTAAAGCAGTGGTCTTCATTTCGCTGAAGCACATTTGCCCTCACACACACACACAAACACACACACAAACACCTTGGCAAAGCCTAAAGGTACAAGAGGGGCGTGCAATCAGAGAGAGGTCAGAGAGAGTAAGAACAGTGGAGTGTTGAACCATGCAGGGAATCGAAAATACAGTGTAACACCTCTGTCCTGTGACTCCGATTCAGTTTTTAAAATTTTTTTTATTCTTTTATGATTTATCAGTGGTGCAGAGGTTCAAACACAAAGAGTCTGTGTGGGTAGAATGGTTCATCCTGTTACAATAAGAAGTGGAGGGATGTAGGAATTAGTGGGAAGTACTCATCCATATAAGGAGCCCGCATTCAGTTCAGGAAGATTATTCTCATGGCACTATTAGGAAGAGTTTTGGGATGTTTAAAAAATACCCTCCCACACAGATACCTGTTTCAAAATACCTCTGTTTCTCAACTATTATAAATAACTATTTTTATTGTTCTATACCAGAAACCGTAACACAAATTTTACTTCCAAAACCATACAAAAAACAAAAACAATTTATATGACCTAATTTATGTTGATTGGGCTCCCAGGAAAAGAGTTCTGAAATTCCAGTTAAATGGAGCCCATCAGGCTAATTGGCCTGGATTAGAAGAAGAGTTTACCCTTGGACATTTGCAGTGGTTGCACTTTTTCCATTTCCATTAAAAAATCATCATAAAACAAACACATCATATGTTACATCATTAGTAAATAGGCAGGAAAATGATTAGTAATAAGTCTGCAGCTCAGGGTTTTTTTTCTCTCCTGACACCACTATCTAATTGTCAATGCTGTATGGAAAGAAGGAAATCTCTCCACCATTGGCAGGTTTTATGCCGTTCATATTGTAATTCAATTTGAGCTAAGATACATTAACTTACAACCACCAACTTAATGTGCCCAGTAAGTTCAACTTCTCTAAGACAGGACCTGACAAATGAGATGTCTAAGCTCATTGTTTTCATACATTTTCTTAACCAGCTTATTAATATAACTGATGGAGTCCTATGTGAACACACTGTAATCTGCCAATTTTGAACCACACTAGTTATTAAACATGAAAGATGCCACTATCTGTGCTTTTTCTGTGCTCCTCACACTAGTTTACATGTGACAGTGTATGTAATAATAATTAGGTGTTTTCATGTGTTTGCGCTGTAAATCTGTTCCAACTGCACTTCACAAAGATGTCCGAGCTTTGAAGCAACATTAATTATTTTTTTGGCCATGGGGGGCAGTAGACAGAGGTGTAAACCCAATGTTGACTATAATTTTATAAAGTCCATGTGAAAAATGTGTGAGCAAATAGTTAAATGCACCATTATGTTCATAATTTAAGTGCTCACGTTAGGTGACATACAAACAGACAAATATTCAGTACAGTACAAACAAAATTTCATAAATGGTCCTGCATGGACCTTTAATGAAAGTCATGTACAGTCCGCCTTAATCTGAATAAGTTAGAATAGTTTTTTAGATTTTATGATTTTAGTAGGCAGAGTAATATTAGTAATAACTTCATGTTAAATCATTCTCACATTATTTCTGTCACAGTACAGCTCTGCTCTAATTGATACATCGTTGACCCCTGTACTATTCATATTTTGGGGTCCAAGCACCAAAGGTGCTGGGTGTGCAGACTATAATAAGCAGTGGAAGGTAGTAGTGTGTGTGCCACAAAAAAAAAAAAAAAAAAAAGACTTCCACAGTAGTTTTTTGTGGCACAGATCTACTGCAGAGGCATTTTTGAATAGGTGTTGAGTAGGCAGGTGTTAAATATCTCTGTCTGTCTCCCTGTGGACACATTTTGTCACTGTGATTGCATCATAACTGCACAAGATGCACTTTACAGGTGTGCAGCTGAGATCAGAATGACGTCCTATTTCAAAGATGGCTCTGGTCTGAGCAAGAGCACTGGAAGTAGGAGGATTGGAAGTAGGAAAGGGGTCATTGCACATCACACACTGATTTGGAACTGATGCTGGTTGATCTCATCATTTGATGGCCGCTAGTGTTTTCTTGTATTTCAGCTGTCACTTCTTTAAGTGTCAGACTGCATTACTAGTTGAAAGTACAGATATAGTAAAATCAATGGAAACATTCTCAACTGATGACACCAAATACACACTGATTATAAATTAAGAAATGATAAAAAAAAAAGATAAAAGAAAATAAAAGAAAGCAAGTTCAAGTTTAAATGAATCAGTTAACACATCTTTACAATAATGAATTAAGGTTTTGAGTGGACTCTCCAATGTGATGGCCAATAGAATATTAGTTTATTACATCATCCCTTTAGCATGTTTCTCCATTGGCCGCCAGCTCATCCCTGGTATCAGCATCATGTATTTACACTTCAGAGGATCTCTCTGCTGCAGCATCACGTCACGTCTACTGCTCAGGGAGAGGACTGCTGAAGTGAAGTGAGTGAAATGTTCATGCCATCTGCTTAAACATCAACAAATTAGTTTGTGGTTTGAGAGTTTGGTGGCTTGCTTTCATGACTCTTTGGTTTGGTGCATCACATTTTTTCAGCATTAGCTCCAATGGACTTCCTGTAAATCACAAGCACTACTCGGCTGTCTTTGATAACTTTACAGTTAATGTTGCTATGGAGAATTCAACATCATGATATCTTTACACCGTTAGTTTTGGGCAAATTTCTCTTTAAATTATCAATCTTCTAAATAATTAACCATAAATGTTGGAATTTTAATTTTAATCAATGATTACAATTTATCAAAATAAATAGAAAACCCAGTTAAATTAGTAGTGCTTAAATTCAGTTATAATTATCTTAGGTTTATAACACCAATGAAATAACAATATAATGAAGGCAACTGGGTGTTAGTGGAGGATGGCTTCAGGCAACATTCTGGCAAGAAAAACCACGGACGACTGCTTCTCAAAATATAACAGGGTTCATAACACTCCAAATCGGTAACTGTACAGTCAAGACTGTATACAGGGGTGCAGGTGTGTGAGTGTAAAAGCGAAAGGGAGGCAAAGGGAAGCAACGGGCGCAGACCCACAAAGGTCAGGGTGAGACCATGTGGGTGTGAAAGCAAGCAGACAAATGCTTGTTATCTGCAAAATTATCTGCAAGATGGGACTTTTATTTTGTTTACCTCGGTTTAGTTTTTGTCCAGGGAAGACAAATACGAAGAAATCTGATGTAAGCAATACAATTATTATTACAATGTATTTCTGCTGGATTAATATACTTTGAATATCTTATCTTCAGCCACTTAAGTATTTGGCTTGATTATCTCTGGTTTCCAAAACTAGTCGCCTGAAATAAGGAGAAAATAAGTGACTACCTAATTTTACCTCAGAACTCTTACTGAAACCAATTTGATTTTATACTACACATATTCTACATACATGGTGACAGGTCAAGTTACATGTTTGTTTGTTTCTTTTTTTTTTTTTCCCCCACATTTTCATCACAGGAGGGCACTCTGACACTGTGTAATGAAGTCTAATTTCTTATTGTTTTGGGTCCTCTAATACCACTACAGATGCAGGGGTTGGAGAAGCTGCCGCTGAACACAAGGTTGATGAGAACTGTGAGACCTTGACATCCATAAAGCCAAAACAGAACTGGGGGGTCTCAGAATTGCATCTCTGCTATTTGCAGATGTACTCTTGGCTCGGACTGTGACCTTCAGCTGGGAATGAGAGTCAGCACCTCCAAGTCTGAGGACGTGGTTATCTGCTGGAAAACTGTGGGTTGCTCCCCTTAATTTCTGCTCCAACTGAAGGAGTGTGATTCTCTGGGTCTTGTTCACAAATGAGGGTAGGAAGAAGCATGAGTTTGACAGTGGATTGGTGTGGGGGGAACAGTAAAACCAGCTTTTTATCCTCATGAGCTTTGGGTAGTGAGTGAAATAATGAGATTACAGATACAAGAGGCTGAAATGGGTTTCCTCCACAGGGTGGATGGTCTAACCCTTTGAGATGAGGGTAAGGAGCTCTGACATCCGGAGGAAGGTCAGAGTAGAGCCACTGCTCCTTTGCATCAAAAGGAGCCAGTCAAAGTGATTCAGACATCTGATTAGGATGTCTCCTGAGTGACTCCCATTGGAGCTCTGGGCAGGTTCAACTGGTAAGAGACCTGGTGGTAGACCCAGAATGCACTGGAAAGATTAAATATCTAATCTGCTCTGGGAACACCTTCGGATGCCCCAGCAGGAGCTGGAAAACGTTGCTAGGGAGAAGGACACCAGGGTTGCCTTGCTCAACCTAACATATATATA
>JBBMJY010000006.1:2959283-2969407 GCA_037833715.1 Toxotes lorentzi
CAATGACTCTGATGACAGTGTTATTTTTTTATAGCCTGTTATTATAAACATGACAGCAGAGTTTTGTTCTACACTGAGAGAAAGTTGCAGTGGTTTGGGCGTCTGCTCAGGATGTCCAATAGACACCTTTTTTTTTTTGGAGGTTTTCTGGGCATCTCCAAAGAGACCCTGGGGTGGATCCAAAACATGCTGCAAGGATAATAATGTGTATTTTACGGGGCTTGGAAATGCTGTGGGATCCCTCAGGAGAAGATGGAGGTTGCGGTTTGCTTGTTTAGCCTGGGGCCTGCAGCTACTGCGACTCAGACCCACACGAGCAGCAGAGAATGGATGAATAGATAGATGGATGGAATAAGAGATCTGAGAATATTTTAAAGCCCCTGAAAATGTGAGTAAAAATCTTATGGCCATTATTTGTTTACAAAAAGCAACACTGAATTGGCCATTGCAATAAAGGTTACTTTACTAAGATATCTGCAGCCCTCTACGAATTGGAAACCAGTGAACAGACAGCAACATTAAAGATTTGTATGGAGCTGTCTAAGGAAAAAGTCTGGAGCCCTGGAAACATTCACCAGTGATGCAGCAAAACAACCTGAACAAATTTCAAGCAAAGGCAAATTTCTTGAGAATGAGAAAGAAGCTCTTAAAGGAAAAAGTTGATCAACTAGAATCTCCCAAATAAGTCAGACACTTAAAAAGTGTCTGACTTTTTAAGCTAGAAAATAATGTGGAAGCTAGAAATCCATTTAATTTAGTTGAAATGTTGATATTAAATATATGTTCTCATCTGACCTCTCATCTGATTTTGTGCCAGTAGGTGGAATTTCAATCTCTCTTTATTACATTATTACATCATTATAACATTATCCTCATGGATTCTAAAGCCCCGTGTGGACAGGCTTAGCATTATGGAAGGACGTGGGGAGTGAAATATTTACTGTGCTTCTCTGTGAGTTAACTCATCATCACTCTGGATGACATTTTAACCATCATGAAATTACAAACTGTGGTCAAACGCCTCCCTGGGGGCTCAGTATTTAATCTGACGCAAAGAGGAGGTGAATTTTCTTCAAATGTTATAATCCTCAGACTCATAACTCACTCAAATCTCAACAAAGTGATATGAAAAATACAGTGACATCATTTAGTGTGATTTACACTTCATACAGATATCATTATCGCCAATGTCCATCCGCAATAAATCCACTGAAACATGACAGAAAAAAAGACATTTCAGAACCTGTCTTTCACTGTTTTTAAGTTTTCATCAGTATCAAACCAATCCAGTGCTAGTTGTCTTTATATCTGTGGGTACACTGCAAACAGGAACAGCTAATAGCTAATTCAATGTACTTTTAATGGCACCAAACTGCCAGAACAGAAAATAAATATATGCTTAATCAGGGGCTCAGAAGAGAATGCCAGGACCTGCCTCACAGATGGAAACAGATGGTATTAGCATGTTTCCATCTTTCAGATGAGCCATTTTTAAATAAAAGTCACATTTCACATTGAGCTGACAAAACAAGCAGAAGGACAAAACTCTTCCCACAGAAAACACATAGCAAAGTTCCACTTTAAAATACAACGATGTTCCTTTGGATGGGATTTAAACTGTGGTACGTTTGCAGGAAAACTGTTGCTGTAATTATTACTGGTGTGGAAGTTAAAAATTATCCATGTAAGAGCTCAGGATTAAAATCACTGACCAGGTTAGGTAAAGATAAAATCACTCCACCTTCCCTGAAATCCAGCAAATCCCATCTGTATGGGGCTCTAGTCTATAAATAAGAGATTTAGAGAATATTACAAAGAGCTATGTGTTTCAGAGAACATGTGCCATTGGATGAAATGAATGTTTTTTCCTTAATAAATTAAGTTTGGCATCCTTGTCTTTATCTTTGGGAGCCTCTTGGTGTCTAGAGGAGCTTGAAGAATCCCAACAGAAAATGAAGAAGGCTAAGGTTCCAGGATTGGATGGCATTGAGAGGTTTTATTTACTTTTAGGACCTCCACTTTTGGATTTGTTTAACATGGTAGTTCAAAAACGATGCTTTTGAAGGGATGTAAATACTGCCTTGATTACTTGAAAGGGCAAAGACCCTTCCATTTGTACTCAATACTGGTCCATGCCGCTCCAATGTTAAATTATTTTCATAAACCTTATCAAATTGTCCTGAAAATTATTTAACCAAATTGGTTTATCCTCGATCAGAGAGGTTTTGTTCAGAAGCTGTGTCTGGATCTGGAGCCCCCCTTTTAATGCTGCTTTTACTGAAGCTTTGACCATTTCAAGACTGCAACAAATGAATGAGGTGGGAGGACAGGAGGACTTTCTTTTCTTTAAAAGAGTTTGGGAAAGTCATCAATCTGTCCTCTGCTGCTGAGTCTGAGTACCAACAACTGTCAGCAGCAAGTCGAGGAAAAGTGGCAGTTGTAGAAATATCCCATCATGCATTTAAAACTAAACAAAACCAAATCAAGAACTGAAAATCAAGAAACATGTTTGGGGAGTAATTTTCAATAAAACTTCTCTTCTATTTCTCTTAATTAATTTAAAAGTATTAACCTCTGACAAGTGATGCATAATGGCAAAATAAATTTTACTTGATCAAATTATACTTGAAAATAATTTCCTCACAGACGAAGTGGGGCCGTGAAGGGTCTGTGTCCATAAGGTAGTTAACAGCTTTGATCCCAGGCTTTTTGTCATTTTAGTTTGAGGCGGTTTAATTAAACTTAACTTAGTTTACAGCATATTGTGCTCATGATGCATACGTAACTTAACACCAAACTGAAAAGCAGGCGTTTCACTGCCTGCATCAGTGATGAGTGCGGCTGGGGGTGGTCAGAAGTGCGCTCTGTTGGATCTGTAATCACGCTCACTTAGGCATGAGATGATGGGCACGCGAAGCAGTGTTCAGCTGAATTCATACAAAGTGTAGCTCACAGAATATGACTGGATACATGCAGATTGAAAACAGATTAACTGATGTGGAAAAGAAAGAGCTTAATGGTTGCCAGTTGCTTATTTATCAGCTGATTGTTTTACTGTAACAGTCGCTCACTGGCCTCTCCCCACGGGCACCAATTTCAATTCATAATTAATTCATCCTTAGTAGATAATGTGTTATGTCTGAGAACTGCAGAGTTCACACCAAACATACTTCAGTAAGCAAGAAAACGTGTTTGTTATTTGTGCTCGCATATTAAAGTGGTGCTGTGATACATGCTTGTCAATAAACATAAAAACTGCATTGCTCCAAGTATGAGGAGGTTATTCCAACAAAGTTTGTCTAGTTCATCAGATTCTCTGCAGCTAAATGTTGTGCAATAAACTTTTTGTTCAGTCTTTAAAATTTCATTTTATTTTCTCTAAATAATGGTAAAATGCAGTTTCAAGCAAACACATGTTGTAGTCTCGCTTTTGAGGTGACACGGAAACAGAAATGGTCTGAGAGTCAGTGTCACCTCTGCTCAATGTGAGCTTGCCGTATGCTGCGTTTTCAGCGATGGCACTTGGAATAAAGCCATCTTATTCAAGGTGCACGCGAAATTTACACTTCGCAATTACTCATTTCAATCAGATTTGCTATTTAAGTTGAAGCATGAAAGCACGGTCCACCCACCCACACACCTGCTGTCATCACTTTCAAGCCAACAGATCTGTTCCGATGTGAAAAATGTATTGCCTGGTTATGCTTTGCTTCCAGTCATCAGGGGGTAAAGAAAAAAAAAAAGAGAGAGAATTTCAACAAGGTAAAGCCTTGGAGGAGATAATAGGATTTATTTTTCTCTGTTCTTCGAGTGGATTTTCAACAAAACTGTGCCATTTGCAATTAATGATGAAAAGAGCTGGTAAAAAGCCTGGTGGAGGATTTTGGGTAGATGGCGATTTACCGCCTCAGGACGAGTTGAGTGTACAGAGCGTACAGGTAAATAAAATGAAACATTGGACCAGCTTTGCCATAAATGCAATAAGTAGGTGTTAAACCACTTAAAAATCTAGCATCAGAACCACTTTTAACAAATGTGATGAAAATTTCCAGATGTTTTTAGCCCTTTATGTGATGCATCTGCATACATACCTACAGAAAAAGTAACCCAATCCAGGTGGCATCCAGTAGAGTACAGTATGAATAAATACATAAATACACGTTTTTACTTTAAAAAATCATGACATTTGTCATGCTTTAGTGCCTCCCTGGCCAACAGTGCACACACTGTGCTTTTGAACCAGCCTGCCGTTTAAAAAAAAATATCATGTCCTTGCTCGCTCTCTGTCGCCTCTCCCACGGCTTTTGAGCAATGATGCACCTTAAAGATAATCTTTAAAAAGGATTGTTTGTGTGCACCTCGAGAACAAGCAGAGCTATTGGTCTAGATGAAGCATGGGGGAATATATAGGGTTTTCAGGAGGGTTAATGTTTGAGTGTCTACCTTGATTGTTTGTGGATCTGAAGAACTGCAAAGACAAGTTTACATATAGAAAAATAAACAGTGCATCTGTGTGCTGTATGTTGAAGTAGACATTTTCCAGGGCCACTTGAAAGCATAGAACATGTGCTACCCTGTGTCTGGATATGTGCTGGTAGTAGGGTTAATGTGCATGTGTCCATTACCTTGATTGCAGAGGTGGCGATCTGCAGGTGGTGCAGTCTCCTTAGGGTGCTCTCTCGATCTGTGAAGTAGGAAGCCGCCAGTTGATGGAGCAGCTCCAAAGACACCACGGAGCTGTTGCTGTTGCCCTCTGACTTCTTATTCAGCTTCTGCTTGTCCAGGAAAATGGTCAAAGATTCCTCTCCTGTGGATCAATAATTAATCAAAAAATCCAGTCAGTTTTTCTTTGACTATATCACAGTATACTGTAATGAACCCTTTTCACTGAAAGAACTACTGATTTCTTTTTGAATCTGGGTGGACAAAGTATTGAATTCTCTTGTTTATGTGGTTTTAAAGAGTGAAAACTCCTTCCATTATGACATTTCACATGCCAGAGCAACAGGCTGATGTTTATCCTTGGAAGAACTGAAGTGAGATTCTGCTGTTTCATTTCACATTTTTTTGGCGGCCGTTCACTGTCTCACTGTGGTTTTGTGGTTTGTCTGCTGTGCAGCAGATAATGTATCGTTTGCTTTTCCTTCACTCCCTTTCATAAGACAATTATAGAACCATTATTGCATAAAGCCAGACCAAAAAAGACGATAGGCTGGATTTTTTCACATACCGCTGGTGGTTGTTTCGTGACATGTGCCTCCCTTAGATAACTGAACGAGGAGATTAACTGGAAGAGTCTGGAAAGTATGTGATTTTATTTATTTATTTATTTATTTTAAAGAGCATTATGGTTGTGTTATAGTTTCACAAAGTGTAGCTAATCAGTGCCATTTGTTACTTAACTGGTTGGTGACATTTCAAACTTTTTCGAAAGTGAATCAGCTGCACAGTAAATAGTGTAAATAGTGCACTATATTTGCCCTTTTCCATTTTATCTTTGAGTTTCTGTATGTTGTGTGAAATTTTCCACTATATAGTGTCAAAGTAATAAAAAAATAGTGTCCATGGTGCGTACACAACTTTCTGCTGACAATCCCACAATGTAACCCAACACTGAAAATGATCACTGTGCAGCTCTTCAGCTTTTACTGATGATGATGATTAAGCGTCTGAAATCTGAATTTACTGTGAATGAGTGACACAACCTCAGAAACGATGGGTCAGAGAAGCAAAACAAGCTAAAAGATGACCAGATGCCTAAAACAAATTCATAATTAACTCATTCTTTACATTTTTCTGCAGTGTTTTTTTTTTTTTTATTTTGATACTCATGATGTTTTAACCCAGCTAACAGTCTGTGTAAAATATAAACAAACCTAAAAGTAAAAGAAGGAGATAAAAAAATCATCAGAACAAAAGAGAAAAGAAAACAGAGACATGGGATGTGTGCATTTGCTCGGCCACGGTCTGATCAGTATGCAGACTGGCTCATCCCATTTAGTTGAGGCTGTTAATTACATATAGAGTCTCACTATAAGTCTGCCAATGCATTCATCTCTGCTTTGTCTCCCACGCTGATACTCCAGTGCGTATGCCCGGTGATAAGTAGCACTGAAGTTAGGCAGTTAGGCGTCTGTGGCGGCAAACCTAACACATCATATCAGAGAGACTCAAGGACACTGTGTGTGTCAGAAAACACGACATGTACTCAAATTGGTGGTGTTGCTGATGGTCCAGTGTCTAACATCACGGCTGGGGAAAGATATGTAGGTAATTTATATATAGTGTTTTGTCAATTTAAAGCCCATTATATCACTTCTAAGTGAGCGAGTATCCCCTTCTATTTTATACGTGGACTGTATATTATAAGGTTTGACCGGTCTAAGTACCCCGGGCTAGTAAATCCTCCGACTCTTCTGAGATGTTTATATTCACTATCAATTTTTTGACTTTATAAAAAACAGCCAACTGTAAAAATGTACTCATATATCTGTGCTGCTATGTGATGACCAGGATCAGCAGTGTATCAATATCATGGGGTTGTCGCTCTGAACATAACACAGGTCTGGGTCTTGTTTTGTGAGGCGCACGCAATCGATACTGCTGGCAATTCTGTTTTGTGAGTTACTTCTCTCCTCTGAGATGGAGGGTAAAAAGAAATCCAATAAAGAGAGACATATACTAAGAAATCAGTCAATTTAATCCCTCTTCAGCGTGGTAAGGCTCTTGCAGCTGCACATAATGTTCATCAGGGGGAAAGATGAGAGGAAAATTACTGAGGAAAACAACCTTGGTTGAATGCTGCAGGTGCAAGGTACGGTATTGTTGCAATTGTTGCTTTTCACATTAAAAAAAAAAACAAAAAAAACAGAAATAGATTCTGTGCTTCAGCAGCACTACTCTAACACAGGGTATAACTCCTCTGAGACCTAAAATGAGTAGCTCTTCTATTTTTGGTGCGTTCCAACACTTCCTAACCTGAGAATAAAGGCGAGTGTGTCACCTGCAGTCCTTCCTTACCTCCCAGGGTAGCAGAAACTAGGAAGTGGGTCCCATACTTCTTGATGAGGTTTTCGTTGATTTGCTGCAGGGTTGGTCGTCGCCCCAGTAACCGGAGGTTGCGTAGGAACTCCGGCGCTAAGGGCAACGGAGCTTTGAGGAAATCTCTCTTCTCTGTGGCCAGGCTGTTCACCTTCCAGTGGCTGAACTCTCTGAAATTAGGAACGTATTAAAAGATGAATACACACTCAGTTGAATGTCTTGTAGGAAGGAGAGTGTAATATGGTATATAGACACACACACACACACACACACAAGAGGCAATAAAAGGTACATCAGTGGGGCAGAATAAAACAGAGGTTAAAGGTGCTACTAGTACACTGCATTAATGTCAAACTGATTGCTCATCATTTACACTACCAAAAATAAATAATGGATTAGCAATAGGTAGTACTGTCTAATATAAATTGCAGCCAAGTCGAGGTGAAGTCAGTTTTATTTATACAGCCAAAAATCACAGATTTGTCTTAGTGGCCTTTGCAGTCTGATCGACATGTGACACCCTCTTCAGGAAGAGCAGAAAAGGAAGGATCCCTTCACCAAGCTGGACGACAGTTTGCTCAGATCATCTCCTGATATGGTTGGTTGCATTGACACTAAGATATAGTGATAACTTACAGCCATCCAGTGCATGAGGCGGGCGAGTGTAAATGGGGTCATAGTTGCCTCTCGCATGCCTCCTTTTATGTCAGTGTTTGCTCTTTTACTTTATTGAAGAGGATCAACTTGGATGTGATTTTTTCAATTACCCTTTCTCTCCTTCAAACTATCTGCTGTTACCTCTAAGTCTCAAAACCTTAGTTCTGTTGTTAAAAAAAAGTGCTGCAAAGCAATCCAACACTTTTCCCACCGAATTCAACCAGGTGGCCCACAGTTAGAGAGCACAACAGAGTCTTGCTTGTTTCTATTTATTTGAATTACATCTCAAAAGTTAATATGTTGATAACTAATTAATGCTAAACTCTTTATTTATCATCATGTTGTGTTTACAGCTTTTTGTTCTGCCCACAAGTGGCCAAAAACCAAATACAATAAGACATCTAGTATAATATAATAATATTATAAAATAAATAAATAAAAATGCATCGCCTATATTACTTCAGAGATAAACAACACTTTTGTTGGTATTTATTGAAAATAAAAAAAATTATAGACAATTGTCAGACTTATATTTGAAGGAATCCCAGTGACCCTGCTGTCCCCGGTCACAGTACATGTGAGACTTTGGGTTTGAGCAACATTTTAAGTCTTACACTTTTGGCGCACCCTGTTCTTTAACTTAGAGGGAAACTGTGAAAATGTATCCATTTCCAAGTGGCTGATAATCATTCCATCACTTCACTCCTGCCACAGCGGAACCCCAAGGTATGTGAAGATTATGCAAATACCAGCAGAAAAGTACAGATCCACCTCATTGGCATAAATTTGCTGAAAAACAAGAGGCGCTGGATATTAGCACATTATATATGCATTTTCTTGGAACAAAATAACAGCAGTGACACACTGTTTTCCCACGAGTAATCTCCCCTGCTCTCTCTCTCTCACACACACACACACACACACACCCTCAGAGTGGACCATACACAGAGGGAGGTACATATACTGTATCATTGTCTCAGTTTCCTACTGGCTGCTCTTACAGTGCCTTTTGCGGTCAATAGTTTACTATTAAAAACAACACAATACTGTAATTATGCTGCTGACAGCATTGTGACTACAATGGAATACATACAATGGGGCCAATCCCCTTACTAATACAAAATTAATATGTATAGGGTCATTCATAAGGTCCCTCAGTAAAGACAGTGAGGGGTTGTGCATATTAGTTCTCAAAAGAGAGCTCAGATTTGTAACTATTTAGCACAAACCATGACAAAGCCTTCCTCAGAAGGAATGGCCCCAGGAGCATATGGTCAAACTAGTGCTTCATTAGGTGGTTCACTCTCACATAATGCACCAATTAATGTCTCTAGCCTGGCCGCAGTCACAGTGCAATTTATACAAGATATCATTAACTCCAGGCACATTGTTCTTTGATGAACGCAGGGCAACACAGGGAAGCTGTGGAGGGTACAGTTTGGAACTGCAAGCAAAAAAATAAATATACTCAAAAGACAAGAGGAGCTACATAAGCCTCTATTTTCTCACTTTGTTGCTCCTCAGTGTGCAGCCATTAGTTTCTGTGTTAAACTTCAGTGTTAGTATGGGGAACAGTGGAACTACATAAATCGAGCCCCAACATGGGGACGCTCGTCAAAAAGCCTGAAATTAAACATTTTCATCTACAATTTATGTGATTATAAGGACACTCTTACTGTTGGCTGAATAAACAGTTTGATACACTGTTTATTAACTTGACTGACTGTTTTCTTCCATCAGTGTGCACAACATACGTCAGGTGTGTGTGTGTATAAATAGGTGTGTGCTAGGACGTGCAGGTGGTTGGTCAACCAACTACTCCCACAGATGATTGGCTCTCTTGGGATGATGGTTTACTAAATAAGGAGCCCATATGGTGTCACTTCTGCGTGGAGGAAAATACACATCGCCCTCTTCTCCCATCAGGCCTCACTTCACATCCTCCCTTTGTGTACCTGTAGCTGTTTGTAAGCTGAGGGCTTCTTTAATATCATTACTTGTTACTTATACTTCTTATATTACTTATATTGTTACTTATAATTCTTTTATTTTTTTGGAGAGAAGTTGTTTCATTGACTGGACTCCACTGGAGGAGGACTGGGCTCTGGTTTACCATCTCCTGATTACTATTAGCTTTTGTAGCTGTCATTAGCCAAGGGCAGAGGTCGGCAACCTTAAATACCCAAAGAGCCATTTGGACTCTCCCACGGAAAAGAAAACACCCTGAAGCCACAAAACCCTTTAGACATCTACATAAGGATAACACTGCATATATTGTTATTATTTTTTTTAATCTGTATGCTATGTACAAAAACTATAGTGTGTAGCATTTATGAAATCAATGAACAGCTACAGAGAACACAAAATTTTATTTCTGCATGTAACAAAAACATTTTGAACTTGGAAAAAAAGACGCTTGGTTGATG
>JBBMJY010000006.1:2976679-3025443 GCA_037833715.1 Toxotes lorentzi
GTGTGTGTGTGTGTGTGTGTGTGTGTGTGTGTGTGTGTGTGCGTGCGTGTGTGTGTGTGTGTGTGTGTGTGTGACAGGGGGCTGATGTGTCCTATTTCCCTTCAAAACAAAAATAAATAAATAAATAAATAAAACTAGGTTTTGGGTTTATTAATATTTGTATCCACTCCTCTGCTCCCCAAAAGAGAAACGAGGTCTATCACTTCAGCATGAGTTACCCCTTTCTGCATTAAAATGAATTCATTTCAAATCAGAAGGCGTCAATTTGATTATTTCTCAGGCTGAATAATTGTTCTGAAAGAAACCGAGATTAAATATCTCAGGTGTCTTTGACGAACAACGTGCCCTGCGGTGTTAATTTGTTGAGATATGCTGTGTCTGTCTCTGTGTGGTACTTCTTTGACGTCCCAGTAATACATTTCTGAGAAGGCACAGCTATATGGGCAGTTGCATTATTCATAATTCTGAAAGCGGGAGATTACTTATTGATGTGCACAGGTATCCTCAGATCAGAGAGTGAGAAAGTTTCCAAAGTTCTTATAGGTCTGGTGATAGAATTAATGTACTCCACTGTGGTTATATGGATTGCAAGCACAAGCACGTGCACATCTTTAATGAAAAGATTTAGAGAAAAGACATGGGCAATTAGCACCAGCTTCCTTTTCCCATGTGTATCTTTTGTGCAGCAATAGCATTAACAATGAAGTGGTTAAACACTCACTGGGATGTATATGACAAGCAGCTCTCAGCTCTTTTGTCCGCTCTTCAGCGCTGTGTTTGTGCCTCTCAGGCTGCTTCATTTTTCAATCTCTGCCATAGATACTGCCTAGATACTGCTTTATTATCTGTGTTGAATTATTTTCACTTCCGATCATTCTCCTTACGCATATATGTAAAGATTTAACTGCCCACAAAATGTGCAAAATAACATTATATTTTAACTTACTGTGTTAAACATCATGACAAAAGAAGCCATGAGCCAGACAGAGAGGACCATACATACATATCAGATCGTATTTCATTATTAGTTCTCATAATAGAAGTTGTTCATAAAATCAATTGTTTAAAAGTCAATGAAAACAACTCTTTTCTCTCTTTATTGTCAAGTTGTGCATATGATGTAAGAATAACACCTGTAGAGCATCTGTCGAGTTTCATCCCGCTCTGTACAGCTAATCAGGTGAGAAGTGAGGATGTAGTCAGTGACAATGAACCTCGCTGAATCTCTGAAAATCTAACTGAAGACGCTCCATCCCTGTGTGGTTTCAGCCTGTTTGTTTACATTTTCGCATAATTCACTGAGTCATGCTGTTTGTTCACACTACACAATGATCATCTGGATTATCCTGATACCAAACAAAACGTCTGTACTTCATGATTATGAGCCAAGATCTTAACTTAGAAGCACCTTCTTTTGTTTTCCCACAATTTCAAAGTGGAACTATGGACAGCCATTCTCAAGACTGACTGACTGTAACAGCACCACCAAAACAACAGACAGATTGATATACAGACAGGCAGAGCACACAAGGCTGACACACAACCATTCACACTCACATTCACACCTACGGGCAACTTAGAGTCACCAATTAACCTGCACGTCTTTAGACTGTGGGAGGAAACCCACACATGCACAGGGAGAACATGCTAACTCCACACAGAAAGGAACCTTCTTACTGTGAACAGAGCTAACCAGTGCACCACTGTGATGCCCTGTACAATGAGTAAGTAGGCCGGGTAATGGAAAAAGGATAGAAGTAAAGATAGAGCCATAGCTATACTGTGTGCTGAATATACACTGTACAATGTAATAAGACTAAAGGCTAATATAAGAGAGAGGGAGCTTTACTTTCCTCGAAAGATCATAATAATCTAATGTATACCAGCTGTGATATATGATCATAAATTTAAATAAAAGGTCCAGGAGAGCAGTCTGTCCTTTACAAGGAAAAACTGTTCTGTCAGAGGGGTCAGAGACCTGCACAGGCCACAACAGACTGGAAAAACATCTGCAGCATTTTACTGCTCACATTAAAGGACCTGAGCTTCCTCCAGAAGCAGAGTGTGCCCTGTCCCTTCCTGCAGACATCCTCTGTGTTGCATCTCAGGACTCATTGTACTGAAAGTCAGAGGTGTGCAGGGTGAAGAGGAAAGGTGAGAGTCCCCTGCTGTGCTGTTGTGTTGCTGTCCACACGTTCAGACACACAAACTGTGGTCTATCTATCATTCGGTCAGTAATCCAGGAGGGTGTGGAGGCGTGAACCTGCATCTTTTGGAGCCTGTCTCTCAGCAGGATGGGCTGGGTTGTGTGAAAGACACTAGAGAAATCAAAGAACATGATTCTCACAGTGCTGCCTGATTTGTCCAGGTGAGAAAGGGCTCGAAGGTGGATGATGGCATCGTCAGGCAAACTGTGGCGGATCTGAGTTCCAGTGATTATTTTAAGGTGTGTGTGATTTCTGTGAATATTACAGCAAAAACTGGATGATGCTGATGATGTTCGTGTCTACTCAGAGGGCATTTGTTCATATCCAAATAATATATAATAATTTATTCATTTACATCCCACTATTTTCTCTCTATTTGTGTCACTCTTTCTGTGGTCCATCCTCAGCAGTCCACTTTCTATGGCCCCGTTTCTTCTTTTCTCTCTTCTGCCACTGTGCCACTTAAACACACACTGTCAGAAAACCTAAATTGCTTTATCAGAAAATGAAATAATTCAGCCCGCGGACAAAAGCAAACCAAGAAGATGTCTATTTTTCTTATTTTGTAATATGTACAATTTGAGCCAAATGAGATTTGGTATTGTTTGAAACACCAGTGAATTGTTCTGCCACCCCCACCCCCCCCGCCCCAAATTCTGACCTCACCACCAGTAGCTACCACCCTCCACTTAGTGAATACAGACTGAACCATGGGGATATAATTCAAATTGACTCCTGCTAAATTAAAAGAGAGAGCGCACAAGTATTAAGCATACAAATACGGGTTATTCCATTTCTTACTGTATTGCCCTGGAGGCATTCCCCCACAGAAAATCTGCAGAATCAAAAAGAATGAGTTTGTGGATTTTTTTTTTTTTTTTTTTTTTCCAGCTGGGATGAAATAATTGACTCAGTACGTGTTTGTACGCAGATCCGGTGACACTTATTATCACAGTGAGCTGTCGACTGTGTCCTGGTGTGATGCCATTTCGCCGGCACATTCACATACCGCATGCAGACATGTGCGCACATGTGGGTATGAGGACCAATTACAATCCAATTCTGGTGCACTAGTATGAGGTGAAGATTGTCTGCTGCCCCCGAGCTGCCAAGGACTCAGCAATATCGCAGTTATTAGAACCCGATGCTGGTGGCGCTGATGAGTACAATGCCCTTCTAATAGGAGGCAACCGCTCTTCTATCACTTTCAATTTGACACAGCGCTCACTGCAGTATAGACACCAACCAGGTTTGGGGTGAGATCAGTAGATCTTTGGCTATACTTTAGTGAAGAAACAACAATACATTATATAAATGTGTGACCTAAATTAAAAAAAAAAAAATCAAAAAGTTTCTGCAATAAAGATTCTGTCTCTCTGTCCCAGTTGTACTGATGCAGCCCACAGTTCTGACAAGTAAATGTTTATTTTAGCCATTTGATTTTTACTCCAATACGCTTGTGTGTCCAATATGCACTCTATATTGGCATTCGCCAGCTAGTTGCCAAATTTGTCAGTCTGCCATTTTTATGCTGAGCAGGTGGTGCTAAAACCAGCTGTCTGCTGTGGCTAAAAATTAGGTTTGTTACAATTACAGGCTAAACCAAAAGCTAAAAAGCTGCAAGCTGGAAACTAAAACAATGATCTGAAAGACACTAGAAAGCTCCATAGTGCTGAGGTGAAGTACAGTGATGATTCTCTGTGGGTTCAACATGATGCGTGACTTCTCTCAGATTACTTATTTGATTGAATATAAAAATTTGGATTAGTACAGTCACCATTTAGCCAAATAGGTTTAACATGTTACTTTCACAAATTTTTCTCCTCAATCTGACAACTATGTATAGCAACCATTAATTTGTAGTAATTACCAATGTCTCTTCAGTAAAGCTAGTTTGTCACACGGAAGCTGGATTGACTCCATTGTGATAAACATTTCTATGCTCGACACACAAACAATTCACACACAGTACATATATGTCAACACATGTTTCCATGTGTAGTTTAGTCTGAGGCACAGGGAACATTTCCTTTCCAACAGCAGTGAATGGCGATGTTGTCACATCCTATCCAAATATTACCAGTTATTTCACATCTAGGTTTAGAGTATTTATTTATTGATTTTGGTTCAGTTTAATCTTTACATTTGTTTCATTCATTTCATGTCTAATACATATAGGTAGTTTCACATTTTAACTCAAATCAACACTGATTATATTTCCAAAGTGTTTATGTTTGTTTTGCCATCTCCTCATAGCATTTAATGGAGTTGCATTATCATGATCCATTTGTGTGAAGTGCTGCAGTTCTTGTGGACCAAACTGTGCCAGGATGCACCTTGCAGCGTCCTCGAAGCCTTGAAAAGTCTAACACTGTGGTAGTTTGCTTGTTTCCATTGGTTTGCCAGTTCCCAGTGTGCTAAACATTAGGCTTGCTGCCAAACAACACATTGTGGTAGAACTAACTGGTTCTTAGCACAACCTGGCTGCCTTCTGCTCTTATCCATATGGTCAATTTGTCTTCCGCTCTCACACTGAAGGGAAAACAAATTAGCAAACACACACAGATATACACACATGTCTTCCGCTCTCCTTTGCCCAGGTACTACTTGGACGCACATTCAGCTCTTCAGCTGCTTCCTTGTTTTACTGTTGGGGAACTGTTTTGCATGCTGTTTCACAGCCATTTGCTAAGTAAGCCATTTGCCTTCTGCTATCTCCACCAGAGAATTTATTGCACCCGCAGATTTGTACGTTGATCATGGGAGCGAAGGAGAAGCCTGAACAGAGCAAACATAATGCATCAAAATCGTGATTTCAGCAATTACTCAAAGCCATGTATGAAAGGGGAATGGTTAGAAAATTCTGTTTTTCTGGACAGTGAAAGCAGACACTGTGCTTGTTTCCAGGGGAGCTTAAGATAAACTATAATTTTAGTGATATAGACTATTTACTGACCCAAAATTGTGATTCATTCTTAACTAACTGTATTGAGATTTTCATAATTTGTTTTCCTTGGCATATTTGCCAAAACTTGCAACAAAATTTAAGACGGGATGTAAAAACCAATGTCACTGAAATCATGTCTTGATATACTTTGCTGTTTGCCAGATCATGAGTCATCCTGCCTCAAGATACAGCAACGAGCAAAAAGCTGTCAACTAGCTTGTATAATGCTGCTAAAATAACTTCAGAACATGGCAACGAATATGGCAACAATGTGAAATACCCAATTGGGGTTTGTCTGGAGTTTTTCAGAATACGGTTGCCAGTGCTTACAAAGATCACACTGCCATGAGGCTAAAGTCTGCAACTTGTTTGTTTCTCAAAAAAAAAAAAAGTAAAGAAATGCGTAATTCTGTTCAGCTAAACAGTGTAAAAATAGACAAAAATAGAGTTGGATGACAGGCAGCCAAGCTGAAACTGGCAACTGACCATTTAAAAAGATAACTTTAGTGGTAATTATGTGTACTGACACTGCATGTACTCACCCTCCACCTCCAAATAAGAATTAGCACACAGAACAGAGAGCCGATCTTCACTGTTCCTGGAACTAGATCGGCATTGGGTTTCTCAGATGGACAGCTCTAAAAACTCGGACTGGGTTCTTAGAGCAGTGTTGAGGAGCTTCTCATCCACCCATCCACCCATATGTCTGATCCACTCATATGTGAACTTTAAATGTATTAATATGTTAGTTTAAGTTGATCAGATGCCTTCAGCTGCCTCATAAGGCACACGATATTTGAGCCTTCAAACAAACTTGGGTCGTATAAAAGGAATGGGTGTCATCAGGATTTTATTGATACCAATAACCACTGTTAACAACTGTGGAATAGTCTGACTTCTGGTCAACTTGTGATGTTTCTCTGGGAATCAGAGCTGCTTGCCATCTCAAGCTAATGGGTGAGTGAAGTGGCTGCAGTGTCGGCCATTTTGGTCAGAAAATCCAACACACTGCTAACATGTTTGTAGTTTTACATACCAACCTGACATTTGGTGTACTTGTGGATAAATAGTGTGGGAACCAGGAAATATGTTTTATATAATTCATACATACATACATACATACATACACATATATATGCACATATTTTAGCAGGTTCTCTGTAAAACAAACAAACAAAATCAAGTACATTTTTAAGTAAAAAAATATTCATTGTCCTGTATGTTCACAGAGGTCAATGAATTCAGTAGTTTATGTTTACATACAATGAATGGTATACGTGTTTTCTTCTGTTTAAAAAATTAATCACGGTTCTGTTATTCTAAGAGAAGTTATTAAGCATTAAATAGAGATATGTAGAGATATGCAGAAAGGGGTTTAAAGTTTGAATGAATGATTGCAGGAACTTACTAATAATAGAGTCAGGAACTGATACCAACTTAAGATAAGTCCTCAGCACCTGTCCCTATCGTGCGACATGGTATGTGACCATGTCTGAAGGTAAAAGTGTTTATACTAGTTAACAAACAGCCATACTGTGGCTGTTTCTAAAAGCCTGCCATCAAAGCTGGCTTCATCAGATTGCCACCCTGTTCTCTCCGGTCTTGTGCAGGTCTTTATGGTCTCACAATGACCTGAGCAATGTACAATTACACAAGCACTTTGTTTGAAGCACACTGGGGCCTGTACTCCTCAACTGGCTCTATTCTTGACTTTGTTCCTCGGCAGTGGAAGTCTGGTGATTGATCATTTCAGCACCCCAACAGCTTTATCTTACACAGAATGAACATAGCCAAGTGATTTGTGTTACACCACAGTGCTAGTGATGGAATTTACAAAGCCACAACACGTCAGTGATTTTAATGCATGAGGCTGGCAACATGTCGTTTCAATAATTACTGATGGAATGTAGCATTCCTGTCGGACTCCAAAATACTAACTGCCCACTGGCATTTAGTATTGGCAAACTGGAGTTTGAAATTAAAAATCAGATAAATGTATCTTAGCAAAAGTTAAATCAGGAACAGTCATTATGCCACCTCAGTTCTGCCTCTCGGCTTCTGTCCAACTACATATTTTCTCACTTCCCTCAATTTAAAATTCATAAGGGGACTCAGCGCTGCTTCAAGCCACCTTCCCAAATCCTAAAGCTCACTGCACGGTGCCAATCACTAATCAGCAGGGTTTTTTTTTTTTTTTTTTTTTTTTATTAACCCAATTAGCTGCAAATATACTCTGCTGCCTGGTGCTTCTGTGCTGCCAACATTCCACCGCTATCTAGTTCTGAAGGTATTTCCAGACTTGAAACAATTCAAAAACAGTTTTTGTCCTGGACCTTTATGGTAGGGTTTGATCAAGTGAGTGTGAAAGCTGATGCTGAGGTGGTCAAACACAAAGGTCTGGTCTGTGGTTTGCTACAGTGATTTCTAAGTTCAAACTAGAAAGTCAGTTCTTCAAGACCAATGTGATGTTGCTGGTTCTTGGAAAAAAACAAAACAAACAGAATTTAGGACTCTACACATTTATAATAAGACAAGAAGCAGCAGATAATGCAAAATAATCATAATAAGTGCTGTGAATGTAGCGTGTTGCCATCGCGTTGCTTTGCAATCATGACATGTACAACTTGTTGAATACTATCCCTTGCCTATCCTTCATTATGCAGCTGACATCTAGCCAGGGGGACACAACTGTGTTCAAATAAGTTTTAGTCTGCTCTAACTGAGAACCCTCATTGTGCGCCTTGTCTTTATGATGTGCCTAATCGTGATCAAAGTCTCATTCATGCCGGCAGAAGTTGCTGGTTCTGACAGAATCATCACTGTTGCACAGGTGCATTTTCTCTGTTACAATAAAGTCTAACTCTGTGATGATTCTGGTTTCTGCAGGGACAGCATTTGTTCTCCCTCACAAAATACTTATTCTTCTTGGAAAAAAAAAAAAAAGCTCTGGCAAAAGCTCTCCTAAATATGAGCAGAGATGGTAGTGAAGTTGAGAAAGTTGATAAAATTCTTTTATTCCTAGTCGTATAAGTAAAAAGAAAAAAAATGGATTTTTTTCTGAGTTTTTTTTTTCTGGTTTCCAGTTCTGAGGCTCTTGATAAATACAGGCCCTGAGCTTTCTATGTCATGAGAGAACCTCATCTCTTTAAACCGTAGGGAGCAGCGTTTTCTTCTTGCAGCAGAGAACACAACAACAATTTTGTGGCATATGGACAAAAATATTGGCGAAAATCAGCTTAAACCGATCTCCTCATGTTGAAGAAATGCTTTTAGTGAAAATCTGTAAAACAAAAATGATGACAAACATGCTCAGGAGTCCAATTTCCTGATGTTTTCACGTGTCGTGTTGAGAGTAAATTAAATCACATTTACAACAGCTGAAAGCTGTGAATCTGAGCTACATGCTAATCAAATCCCAACTCAGATCCGACTGTTTGACTCCTTGAACTCATCAGCTCTCGTATTGTACAGGAACACGCTGAGCGTGTGAAGCCATATGGAGAGAGGTAGACTCTGTGCATAAGTGAGTGTGTGTGAATGGGGTGGGGGTGAGGTGGAGAGAGACGAGTGTTTTATTCAGAAAACATAATCTTTTGATGATGAAAAAAGAGGAAAATGTTGCTCGGATTTCCATCCCATCACCGTTGTATCTAGAGTAATCTTCTTTGACGTAAAGCTCTTTTTGATGTTTTATTGTCTCTGTGTAACTCCTACTTCTTTCTCTCCCCATCTCTCCTTCTCTCTCTCAGGCATACACACACACACACACACTGCAGGAGGGGTGTAAATGTGCATTCAAAATCTGAATTGTGTGTGTGTGCCCTCATTGTCAAATCCTCAGAGGGACTTGGTAAAGCAAGTCCCCACATTTCGCACTAGGTCCCACTGGGAGTCTATACATCAAAACTAGGAAACGTGGCTTCCACAACTCTTACAGTGTACAGTAAACTGTAGTTTATTAATAAACTAAACCAGAATAGCCCCGACTAAGAGGCTCTTTTCCTTTTCATCTATAAATACACAAACACTACCTGATCTTAGGCTATTTGCTGTTTGTTGCCTAACTGTTTCAGTTTTCCGGCCCACAGCTTTACTGTTTTGGTTCAGTCTCACCGCTCTTATTGTTGTCATCTGAAGATGCAGCAGGCAGCTGTTTTCAGTAGAAATGCTTTGATATCCCCTCTGTGGGTACACTTCCAGCCAAGCACAGCAGACCAGCACAGTTAGCAACTAGCTGGTGAACACTGTGGCACATTTAGCAGCTAAAGAGCCAGATGCTGCTGTGAGTTGACCAAATCAAAGTTCAAAGCTGAGTATGAATATTGGTTCCACTGCCCACAAGTGGCAAAACAATTAGTTAAAGCAGGCTTTCAGTAGCATGCGCAGAGCTATACGTTTAGACTTGACTGGAACTCGATCCAAAAGACTTAGACATAGGTGAAATAATGATTATAGTTTTAGCATTCACTATGTGTTTGAGACAAAATTTGTAAAACTTAAACTTAAGTTTTACCTAATATTAGAATTGAAAGGCCTCACATCCCCATGGCAGACACACAGAGGTGATTTTAATCACTGTTGCTGATTGGATCAGTGTGGGTGTGGACACACAGAACTTGACTGACGCCTCCCTCACTCTCTTGTCTGCCTTACTGCACACCTGTTCGGACAAATTACACTTTTATCATTCTTCTTGGTAACATGGAGGTCCGTGACCTCATGATGTCATTTCTCCGCTTAAATCCAGCCTGAGCAGAGGTCTGATCAGCAATACCTGACACCTGTGTAAGTGTTCAGGGCATTTAATCAATCAAACTGTGCCTAACAGGTGTCCAGGAGGTGCATATCATCGACTCTGTCCTCCCTTGAAAAATGAACCTGTCCGAGCAGTCTGTTATAACCCATACTTACATTTTACAGTCATGTTTTATAATTATGCAGCATCTAGCGACTATAGTAATTACTACAGGAGCAAAAGTCAGGTGACAGTTGTGACATCATCTAAAGAGACACGCGTACAAAACACTGTTAAACAGGAGACAGCAGCGAGTTTCCCATTTCAAACCCATAGTCGGTGTAGTTACTTTAGTAAATAGTTATTTCAACCCAAACCATATTCTTTCTCTGAACTTAACCAAGTAGTTTCTGTGCCGAAACCTGATACATGAAGTGTTTATTGCTGTAACCATGACGACAAAGATCAAGCCCACTGAGCCAACTAGGAGGCGGAGGAGGACCCTACTAATCCACATCTGTGCTCCCCATGTGACAACTGACAATGGCCATTTAATGGGGTGATAACATTCTGATAACTATAAAAACTCAAGGCAATTTAGTGAAGACTATTTCTGTCAGTTGTTCCATGCTTTCAAATTGGTCAGAGGCAAAATGGAAGGGAACACAGTTTCACACACACACAGACACACACCCACGCACGCACTCTCACTCTGTCTTTCAAAAACATTTTGTTTTGACAGATTTTGCTTTGCATTGAATTTTTCAATGACCAAAGCTCTTTCTGACGGCAAATAGCTCGTAACCTGTAAAGGCTAATGTGAAAGACCGCTTGCATCAATTTGTAATTATTCGTTTTCTAAGGACAAAGCGTATATTCGCCTGCTGCTTTGCAGATACTTTATTTCATGCAGTTACCGATGGCTTCTCTTTAAACAGGTAATATATCACTCATTATGGTGTTCTCCACGAGTGCAATAGGTTAATTCATTACACTAGTCCCTGATGTGGCCCTGATTTTTTTCTTTTTTTTTTGGCTGAATTCTGTAGTACATTCAAAAGCTGACAAAACTTAACTGCTTATCAGGGACACTGCTTGTTGACGTTCTTGTCATTTTTAAAGCAGTGCACTGAGGAAGTCTAATTCTGTGCTATTTCATGCTGAGAGTCATTTAGAGTCTAAAAACCAAAGAGTAATCACTTTGTGGGAACTGGTAATTATCTTTACACAGCAAATAATAAAAAAATAAAAACATTTTTTTTTTTTTAATCATTGCAGTAATGTACTGACACATTGGGAACAATAATAATAATACCTTGTTGTCACCCTTTGTCTGTGTGGCTTAGACTTTCAAACACATTGCCGTACACCACATTGCTCATTTCCAGAATAAACTGTTGTGTGCACAAATAACAGTTGTCACTCAGCAGAGGGAAGTTCTATTCACTATCTTAATTCACTTCCTGGAAATTGCAGTGAGAAAGAAAATAACTATGGAGTCTTCTCTCTTTACCTCCCCAAACAAAAGAGGGGTGTGTTGCTATTGCTGGCTGCTGTGAGTGTTAGTGAAGTAACTTCACACTCTAAAGCTACAGCTGTGTGGCAGAGTGAACTCAGTCCTCTTCGCTTTCAAAGTTATGATACATGATGAGATGTATTACATGCAAAATAACCTATGAAGAATGGCACAGTGTGAAGCAGGATGCTATTTTATCCATTATTTTCTATAACAGGACACCTGAGAGTACTGTTATGCTTGTACTATGGCTACCTTACATAAGCATAAATAAAACAAGCCATTTTCCAATCGTCATCCATTTTTTGAGGGTACTTTACAGTCTATTTAATTCACAGTTAGGTCTGTTTCTCCAGTAAAGTTAACTGGTAACATATCACACAGCAGGAGTGGTATTATTATGGTCGCACTTAGTATACAGCACGCACTAATTCACAATCCAGCAGAAACACAGTTGAAATAGGCGACACGTTCTTTCATCACCGTAAGCACTCCACCGCTGAAAATAGTCCCCAGAAAATGCTCTGTTTATTCAAGTTTCAGAAACATTTGCTAAAAACTACAGAACCCGGCTTTTTAATGAAACTACTGAGCCTTAACTAAACTTTATATTTATTACCTGTTTCACAGACTTACACTTCAACAACTGCTGATTTGCACAAACAGCTACTTTCTTGCAGACAGTGCAGTATCAAGCCTTAACAATAACTGACATGTCCTGCACAATTATGATATTGATAAGGAAAGAAGGAGAAAAGTATGTTTCAACATTAAAAATAAAAATTAAAAAATAAAAATGTAAATCCAATCAGATATGCTCCCTTATGAGTCTTTGCTTGACATTTACACTCAATTTAGTTTAATTTAAGCAGAAAAAAAAACTCATTTAGACCTTTGCTTTCAATTTGTCTCTCTAAATGAGACAGGACCACAACTTGATGAGTTTGACTTCAAGCTCCAAAACTCATGAGCCTTATCCAGTGAAGGAAGGGAGTGTAGATAGTAGAGGAACTGTGCTGGTGAGTGGAGGATTAATCCTGTTCATTAAAGAGTCCCTTTGCTTCTTTGCTGGTGTTTACCAGTTTACCCAGCAGCACACAAAAACAAAATATTCATGTCTGCCATGCAGACAGTATGTGGAGGAAATGCAATGTTAAACCATACATCCAAAGATACTGTCCATCCTTTGCCTTGTTCTTTCACATTTACATGTATGCATATCTCTCTCAGCATTATAGTGTTTATGTTTGTCTCTGTGCTCTCGTCATCCCTCCCTCTCTCTCCCTCTCTTGTCTCTCTGTGTGTGTTTGAACCCAATTGGTGTTTAAGACCAGTGGTAATGTGTGCAGCAGTTGGTGCTTCTTTTGTTTCATCCCTTTATGAAACAGAGAGGTTAACATATCAAACAGACTCCAAAGACCCTCTGTGTTTGTGCATGCGTGTGTGTGGCAAGGCAGTGCATGACCCACATTTCTGTGATATTCATTTGCATGAGCTGTGGTGGTCAGCACACACAAACATACACGCACGCACCCACACACACAGCGTGCCCACCAGGCAAGTGTTTCCCGCTGCGCAGGCTGTTGCCTCCTGACTGTTTCCATCATCGAGCCACAGGCCTGTTTCTGCCCTGCTGCTCTGTCCACGCTAAGCTCTCTATGTGTCTGGTGTTGGGGACCACAGGAGAACTGAGTGTTAAAGGCAGTGGCGGCCAGTCAACAGAGGGCGCACATGCAGAGCCCCAGTGGGCCACAAAGTTTAATTCAGAGTCAGCGAGCTTTATGAACCATGATTAAACATTTAAAATGAGAAAGTAGTTTTTCATTCTTTGAAGTTGTACAGTAAGAAATTAACGGCAACAATTAGATTATTTTATACTCCCAGTCCTAATACACATTAACTCAATACTAACTTCCTCCTGATCCCACCTTCATCTTATACAGGTAAATTTATTTTTTCATGTTATCAATAACTGTAGCATATATCATCAGAGAATCAGAGACTTTCAGGCACTCTATTCCACTCTTTTAAGAGAAGAAGTAAATTAGGTTTAATATTTGTATTCTCAATACGATGGAAACACACTGTGATACACTCAGTTTATTCAGCTGTTTCCTATTTGCATCTAACCATAGTAGCGCTGTAGAACACACTACATGTAATCATTACAACAATATTAGAATTTTCCAGCTCAACTGGTCCAGTCTAATAGATGGCAACAATGCAACAGGAGGGATCAATAATACAATAATCAATAACAATGCAGCATGGTAGGTTAACTGTTGTGAGTATCCATATGCACTGCTGCATATTTTCACAGAAACAGCAGGTCTTTAAGCTTTACTTTGAAAAGCTGAATGATTTTTGTTTTGTTTATGAAAAACTGGAAAGACATTCGACAGCGCAGTGAGAAAAAGACCAATTAGCCAAGCTGAGCTGTTGTATAGAGTGTATTTGTTTTTCTGATTTAATTGTTGCGTAAATGTAACAAATTAGTTGAGTCAAAGTCTGAGTCCACACCTCTGATGGTATACTTGTGAAAAATCTAGCAACTACTAAATCTTGGCAGTTTAACACCAATAGCCCCTGACATTAGACAGTAGGCCCTGTTAACTAGCTTCACTGCACTGTCCACAGAGGACATGAGGGCATTAGCTACAAGCATACGAGCAAAAAATATATATAAAGTATGTAAAAATTAATTAAATCTATAGATTATTGCAACAAATGGGATGACAAGATGATGAGAGAATGCCTTTCATGTGGAGTTAGAGTGGGTTTTCACCTCAGACAATATCCATATGAGAGAAGAGAGCAAACTCACAGGAAAGTGCAGACGTCGCGCCCTCATCCATTGATAGTTTTGGAGCTCGTTTAAGGCTGCAGCAGCTAATGTAACTAGTGCGATGATGAGATTAAAGGATTTAACGGATTAGAGTTAGCCCAGGAAAATGTAGCTAACATGTATTCCCATCTCCATTACCCCTTATTAAAAGTTAATGAGAGCAGCCAATTTTGCTCCTGCTCTGTGGAAAGTTAATGCAAAGAGAAGCCTGCCAGCGTCCTAAATGATAACCAGATACTAGCATCAGTAAAGGTCACAGCAGTACAGCGAGACACACAACAGAAATGCTTTTTACATGTGATGGAGTCACAGTCATACAAAGTTTACTGCTGGCTTCCTGTTCGGTCTACAAAATAACTAGTTGCCATCACATGTATTTATAATTATGGTCTAATGGTAAAATTACAGGTTTGATTGGGAACACTGATTATCATTTCCATTACTGCACTGAAAATGATTAATATTTCATATTGTAAGTCACAAACAAGGTTATTTTCTGTAAGTGAAGTGCATTTACACTCTGGGCGGCACCGCCTCCCATGGGTCCACCACCCGTAGGAGGTGCGGTAGGACTTCGTTGCATTGTGGACTGGGTGGCAGTTGCCCCTATAACCTAGGCCTGGACCCAGATAAGCGGCAGATGATGACATGACATGAATGCATTTAGAAAGTACATCCACAGAGAAGGAGGCAGTGAATCTGTGATGGCGAGGAGGAGAGGTGGCAGTCATACGATACAATGAAGGCTCGTCTCGCTCTTAGGAACTTCCTTGGGTGATGAGTGAATTAATTCAGGATGCGCTGAATTGTCTGTTGTACTGGTTACTAAGTAACTGAGAACAGTTTCATATCAAACAGTAAACAGCTGCTAAAAGGAAACAGAAGTACACATCAACATGTCATTAAAGAGACCTCCAACAGTTCACACAGCAACAGCCTCACCTGCCAGAGTGGGTCAGAATTAACGTGTGTCTCTTCGACAGCTGTATATAAAGGAAGTTTACATACAACTCATTAGCAACAGTATATACGCTTCGCAGGATTAAGTAATGCGTCCTGGAACATGTCTGCCATCGACATAATGAGGAAAAGCTATATCTGATCTTGCAATTATAACAACTGTTTGCAGCAACTGGAGCGCAAAGCCATGATCTCTGCCTAAGCTGAACCTAACAACACAGAGAACTCAGGATGCCAATCACAGACTCAAAGGTGTAAGGCTTGCTTTCTGTGCACACTCCATCCAGACAGACCACTTCCCTACATCTCTGATGCACTACATAAATGGTATAAGCATAAATGCAAGTGCATTGTAAGTGCTTTATTCTTTCAAAAAAAAATAAACATGATCGAGGCAGCAATTATGTTTGTTAGCACGATGTAATTGGGAAAACAGTTTAGTAATATATAAACATAATCAACATCAGCCAGGAAGTTGCTCCAAAAAGTCCTCCAACCTAAACAACCAAGCAGTGTTTTGGCATTGCCCTCCAAGAGACCTATAAGCACAACCACATAACTATCACAATAAAGATTATGAGAGTTGTCTGACCTGCAACCTCCATGGTTAAAACTTCTTGGTTAAGACAGAAAGCCAGGAAGAGTGAAGGAGAGTGAAAGAAATGTTTGCCAAAAACTAAGTCAGAGAGAGACACAGATCAGGAGGAGTGTGCCATGTCGCCTTCTCAGTGATCACTGAAAGTGTCCCGCAGCAAAAAACAGTCATATGACACTCTGCCCCACTTCTGTCATGAAAACTTCACCTGTCATTTCACACTACACTTTCCCTTTATCTGTAAGTGATGCTGTCATTCCCATTTGATTCATGTTGAGGCAGAGGGAGACTGAAAGGAAGAGAAGACAGCGGAGTGGGAGGAAGAAGGAGGGAGACAGGAAAACATTTTGTCATTTTGTATTCGTAAAGGAAAAAAAAAAAACTCCAGTTTGGGACTACACATGGTCAGCTAAAAGACCAAGGGACTGTTAAAAGTGTATTTGATGGAGACATTTCTTACCTCCTGCTGTCCAAGTGACCAAAGGAGCAGCAGAGAACTGAAACATGCACCATCTGAGAGTATAAGTGACTGTATGACTGCAAACCAGGCTGTCAAATATCTTCACATGCTCAGCTGACTTCTTCTGGGTGAATAAAAGTTAACAAAAGACAGCCAGCACGAGAGAGAAAGTGAGCCGGAGTCCCTGTGATTCACTTCAAAATGTTCTGCGTGCAACGCTACGTCCTTTGAAACACAGTCGCAGTCAACTCCTATACCAGTCAAAGAACAAAAAAACCCCAAAAAACGCCACAGATAATTAGAACATGTAATTTCCAGGAAAGTCTATGTCTCTGACAGTACAAATGGCTGTGACAACTTTCAAGGCTACGAGCCAGGAGAATCTATTTTTAAAGAGCTCATGCATGGAGGGAAGGAGAGAGGGAGGGGCAGGAAATAAAAGACAGGCCAAAGAGAAAAAATCTGAATATATGTATACATATATATATATATATATATATTCCAAGTTGAGGAAATGGAAATTCAAAGTGCAGCGTCAGTGGATATAGTGTATATCTATCACATTTGGTGTTAAATTTGGAATAATGATAATGGCGACAGACGCCCACGTGAACTCTGGACCTGGCGCAGGACTCCGCTGCATAATTTACAGACCACACAGCGGAAATCCTCTAGACACACAGAAAACTCCTGTTTTGGCACAAACAGAATCTCCAGCAGGGAAAATGTTTGGCTCAGACCCACCCCAAGAATTGTAGGACATGAAATGACTGACAACAGCGTCCAAATTAGCCAGCTTTGTCTCTAGGGTTCTCAGCTAAATATTTCCCAATTGCATGTGTAGATTAGTTTAAATTTACAGATAATTATGTTGGCCAACTGCACTAAAGCATGTACATCACCAGCAAACTCCCCTGGACCATGAACACGTCTTCCACTGTAAAAAGGTTGCACCAGCACCTCAATTTCCTGAGGAGACTGAGAAAAGCTAGACTCAATACACATGTTCTTCACATCTTCTACAGGTGTGCAGTGGATCCTGAGGAGGAGGAGGAGGAGCATCATCGGCACCTGTCTCCCCACCACTGGACACATCGGTACACATAGGTGTCAGATGACTTCCAAAGGTATCCTGTAGGACCTCACCCACAAAATGTTTGTCTCTCTCCCCTCAGCGAGGAGGCTGCACAGCATCCAGGCCAGGACCATCCGGCTAAGGAAGACCTGTTTCCCTCAGGCCTCAGGCTGACCAGAGTACAATGAGCACATAACTGTTTATTACATATGCTGCTGCTAGCTCTTCTCATAACTTGCACACACACACTTAGACATACATACTATATTCAGTCATCTGCACAACCACTTCACTGCCAGCACGACTCTCCCTGTATTTATTATTTTTTTCCCCACATTGTGTTGAATACTTTGTTTTAGTTTGTCCCATTTTTACCTTGTTAATATTATTATATGCTGCACCTGGGAACAGAGAAACCACAGTTTCCTTCATTTACATTGTGATTGAATGACAATAAAGCAAGACAGAGCTCAATTACTGTTTTCTGTTTGTTCAGTTGTCTGACAACAGATTCAGAAAAAAAAAATATGTAAATGACAACAATTAAACTGTGGGTTTGTATGTATTAAAACACTGCATACTCTCTGTGATCAGAGGGAGCGGGGTGGGGGGGTGGGGGGGCGCTGAATGGAGGTTGAACCAGCTGAGACTGAGCTGAGCAGAGAAACCAGACTGTCTGTCCCACTCCTGACAAAATGTCAGCTGAACAAAGCAGGACAAAGAAGGAGACGTTTAGCTGCTTTCCTGTCGTTAAGCTGGTTCAGTGTCAACAGAGCTCTTTACAAAAACAACCTGAAAACACTAGTGTGGACACACAACATTTTAACATGTGAACAGTGCTTTCAAAATGAGCTGGCATGCTGTTAACACCTCTGAGCAGTGTCCAACTATTCCCACTAATAATCAGATGACCTGTGATAGGAGTAATATTATCATTTGGGCCTATTAACAGCTTACATATAAAATATAATGTAGAGTACTCGTATGGATGCTCCTCTGCACTCATTACCCTACTGAGGCTATTTTTAAAAAGTATTCTGCTTATCCCCCTCATTGTTCTCTACCCGTTGTAATCATCACTCTGAAATTACATATATGTTGTTATATGTTACATGTTATCTGTGTTGTATCTAATCCAGAAAGGACTGGCAGACATCTGCCATCTCAAGTCTCTGTTCTTTCTGAAAAATGTTCTTCTTTGAAGCCATATGATAAAAGAAGTTTCAGAGTCCAGATTGATGTATTGATCTTTCAGGATTATAACGATATTGAAGGACTGTCTGTGTTTGAGTCCTCTCTCTAAAGCCCACAGTTTCTGCAGAAGTTAGCTTTTTAATAAATTTGAAAAATAAAAAGATAATTGTCTGTTTTATTAGTCTGGAGTTATGAGCTGTCAGGACGGACATAATCCTGTAACATCTCCAAATCCCATCGCCTGAGAGGAGCGAGAGCTGACTTTACACAGACTCATGATTATATGACTATAATGAATATCTACAGGATATTATTTATATCACAAGTTGTAATTAGTGCTCTTCAGCTAGCTCAGACCTACATTACACTGAGCTCATTATTCAGAGAATACAGAGAATCAGCAAAAAGTCTGAGAGGCTGAAGAAAAATGTGACACAGTCACAATGAGCAATAGTCACATCTCTCTATTCTGTACCTGTCACTCAAACTTAACAGCAGCTCTTCTTCTAAATATTCACAGATTTCACTGAGGGTTTTTAAAGGTCTGGTTTTAACCTGACAGACACAATACATTTACCACTCCCTCTAATCCCTGTTCAGTTGCTCTTTAAAGAGTGCAACTCAGAACACAATTATCGAGGAACACATGAATCACAGCAGCAGTGTAGGCTTACTATAAAATCAGTTCACACCCAAAATAAAGACTGTCCAAAACAGCTCATTTCTAAAGAATTAGCTAATTAAATCTCCAAACTAAGCAGTCTCCAAACTCAAATTCACTGAATGCAAAGAAAAGTTTGAGTTCCTCCTCCTCCACCCTTTTTAATCTCATTCAGACTACAAACACAGAGCAAACCGTGGGTCATGAGAGGAACGGAGATATTACTGTCCCACATCACGAAGCCAGCGACGGAATTAAACTTCATCCATCCAGCAAATTTTATTACACCGAGCTGCTTTTGACAATAATATATGTTTTGAGTAAAAGTAATACAAAACGTCTTTTCATTACGTTCTCATACACATGTAGTTGAAACCTAGATTTAGTGCTGTATTATTAAAAATGAGTCCAACGTGGTAACATTAATTCTGTGTTTTATTTGGTTACATTTTCGTTCATACCTGAAGTCAACATTTGGCTGGTCGACTTCAAATACTTCAAATACAGAATGTCAACAGGAAACCCCAATATGAGAATACTCTAATCTATACTTACATTTGTTCCATACTGTGAACAAAGGAGTTTGATGACAGGAAAACGATGAAAGGTGAGGGAACCACAGTCCTAGAAGGAATCGAGGTACTGATAATATATGGTCTGAAACCAAGCTGTCCCAATGTACCAAAATGTACTTGGTGTACTTTTAAAATATGTTAAAGACTATTGCTGTAACGCACAATACTTTATGAAGAGTCAGCAAAATCAGATTAGTTCAAGTCTGGAGAAGTGTCAAACGTTAAATCAATAAAACCGTTCAGAAAAAGCTGCAGGTTTTTGTGAAGATTGAGGACAGTTGCATAGAGCTTGTCTTTCGTGACTTTGTGTGTGGTATGTGTGGTATGTTTGAAATTAGTTTGATTGCCTAACATGTTGTTTCCTTAACATTGTTTACAAAAGCCAACTTCCTGATTAACTGTGAGATAACCGAATCAACTTTTTTTTTCTATAATATATATATTATAGAATTTTATATATTATATATAAATATATATGATATATAATATTAAGTTTTATTAATTTCAAGTTAACTCAACATTTAATCAAATATTTTAATATTCAGACCACTTCAGACCTTATTAACACGAGCTCTTCTGACTTCAGGTCTACTGACCAGATATGATGAGCTCAATGAATGAACTCATTCCAAGTTTCTAAATCGACATTTTGGCTTGTTAGCAGATTTCCCATCATGCATTGTTTGAGAATGAAAACTTTCCACAAAACTCCCCTCTCATGATGACAAAAAACATTTCAAACCATAATGGAGGTTTGTATTGAAATCAGTGCCGAACCCTGTACACTCATTTAGCAAAGTCAGTGGGAGCAGCCTGGCATGTTGCCTTTGTACTGACTCTGGTACAAAGTGGCTCCAACAGCTGCAGTTATAAATTCATCATGTCAAATAAAGAACTGATTCTTCAAACTGAAAAACGTATGGAAGCATCATGACTGACCAGTTTTAACCTGTTATCTTAAGTTTATTCAGCTAGTTGGTTTCCACTTTTGAAAACTTTGAACTTTATCAAAACTTTGAACTAATGATGCAGCTTAGGTTTACTTAGCTCACACTTTTTAGGGAACAGGAGAAGTTGTGCTTTACTGTTACTGTACCTACCAAATAGCACTTAACTTCATTTTAAATAAGAAAAAAAAAATAGTTGAAACAATATGATTTTTTATGTGTAATCAACTTGAATGGTCATTCACCTTATATTATGTCCTGAGTTGGTTCAAAACAATTTTAATGTTCTGGTAAAACACAAACTGTTGTTTTCGAGTGCACAGACTTGAAGGTGCAGACCTCTCTCACCTGTAAATCTTGTATCTGGTAGAAAATCCCTGCTGGAACCTCTCTCTGAACTCAGTGTACTCCGGACATCTGTGGAAGGGTCCCTTCTCTGACAGCAGCCAGTCCAGCTGTCCTCCACTCTGTCTCGTGCTGAAGCCCCACGATGAGGAGCTGGAGGGGGATGAGGAGGAGGAGGAGGAAGATGACGAGGATGAGGACGAGGGAGACGTCAGGGAACCGTGGAGCGCCTTCCCACCGTGTCCCCCAGCGCCCACGTGTTCAGCTCGGGTGGGCCACGGCTGCCATAGCAACACCCACGGCAACCATAGGAGCATCAAGGAGGATGCCGACCATCTAGCAAGGCAGGCGGAGCCATGGGAGCACCTCTCTTTTCTCATTGGCCAAGGAGTTGCCATGGTCCCGGTGGTGATGTACTAGGGCACCTGGGACCGGCATTTCTTCTGACAGTCACCTCCCACTGGCCTGAAAACACCAAACGCAGAAACATTTGGCTTTAATTAAAAGAGAAATTGTGACAAGATGTTGAAACACTTTTTACTGTATAAAGAAAAAATTCTAAATTCATAGTTTTGCTGTCATTGATTGCTGTCCACACATTATGATTACAGTCCAGATTCATGAAGGCAGCATAATGTCACCCAAAGTGGTATTTATCAAGTTAACATCAGTCATAGCAGTATGATTGTTTTCATGTCTGCTCTGAATATGAACATGAAAGGTATTCTCTGCATGTCGCAGACACATGTAATTATTGTTATAAAACTATGAACATTAATTAAATGCAGAAATCAGAGGGACGTCAAATATTATGTTCTACTGATGAGAGAGCTGCTTCTGGTGGGTATTTATGTAAATGTGAATCTTAGGCTCCTTTTGCACTTTACAATTCAAACGTCTCATATCAGGGTGAAATTCTGAGGCAGTTTAATAGGATCTCTGTTTGCACCTCTGTTAGCCAGATAACAAATATGAGTAAAACCCTGCAAATTTGGGTTGGCACTACTCCCCCAGTTCCCCAGGAGCCCTAAAGCCCACATGCTGTCTGTGTGACAATTCAATTTATTGTAAATCTGTTTGGTAATACGCACCATTAAAGCACAATAAAGCACTGAGTTGTTCCCTGTGTCAGAATCCCTCTTTAGCACGATATCCTTATGTGCTGCAGATTATTTAAAATATGCTTTATCAAATTATTACAAACTCACATCAAACCTTTACTCTGTACTTACTGCCTCCCAAACTGCTTAACCTGTTACAGTTACTGATACGCTACATTTCCCACAATGGCTTTATATGACCTCCACAAAATGAGCATGAGCTAAATCTACTTAGCTGTGACTGGAGTACCCGACTGGAGCAAAGGTAACTTAAATTTGTCACTTTCAGTAACACGTAAAACATGAAGTAAATGCACGTGCAGAGTGATGCCACGAGCTGTATGTCAGTCATGAGCTAAGGTCGGTCACGCATTAATATCTGCCAGGTGGACTGTCAGTGGTTGTCCGAACACACACTCGCATGCAAACCAGTTTTCTCACTGTTTTAATGCAAATGAAGGTCAAATGAAACTCAGCCAACCTCGTGGTTCAGCAGTGGTAAGAGACGACAGTCACCTTGACACAGAATGACTGAGCTGAAACTGTGTATAATCTACTGTAAACTGTAGGAGCAGAGGGTTTCATGTTTGTCACTGTTACAGGCACAGGGAGACTGATTTTCTCTTTCTGGTATTGCATTATATTATTATAAAGAATAAATAGTAAATTCCAGGTGACAAGTTACTTAATTTTGATCTATGGGGTGAAAAATGGGAGTGATTTAATTTTTTTTTCTCTTCCAGTATTCAAAGCATGTTGGTCAATTTGTTTTGTACTTGACATTGCAAACAGAAGTAGCCTGAGACAAAGACAAGAAAAACCTCAAGGTCCAGCTACTACTAGCTGTTACCATGCAAGACCATAGGGTGGCTATAATCAATATTTCTGTCACAATAATTTATCAAAATACAATGTGAAACAGATCATCATAGTGATGTACCCTCCAGAGGTTTAAGTGAGCCCACAGCTTCTCTGTTCTGGTTCACTCTCACCACTGTCTTGTTTTTTGGCCACAGCAGGCATCTGTTCAGTGAAAAGCTGCAAAAAGCCACTGTACACAACCTGCTCAGCACCACATGGAAGAAAGACACAGTTAACGACAGGCCGGAGAACACAGTGGAGCATTTAGCAGCTAAAGAGACAGATATTTCCCCCAGGAGTCAGGAACGAAGAACAACAGAGCTGAAAGAGAGTGAATAGTGGCCTTACATCCGCCAGGTGGACAGAAACACATTTCCAAATGAACAACCATGTTGCTCCATAACTGCTGGATGAGTGAAAAAGCTGTTTGCTAACAAATCCAGCATATCAACTTAAAAGTTATATATATCATTGTTGTGTTAACAGCTTGTATTTGTTGCCCGCCAAGAGGCCAAAAAAAAAAAAAAAAAGACATCACTTGGTCTGCACAGGAGGAGGTAGCATGAGGAGGATGTTAGCAGAGCAGCAGCAGCTTCAGTGCTTTGTCTTTGTCTGTGTCTACACTCAGTGTGTTCAGGCACCCGGTTGAGTTGTAGGTCACTTGCATTTTGGAAGAAGAAAATAGACTTGGAGCATAAAAATTCAGCTTCACACGCATTTACAGGCGTATGGGGCAAGTAAAACTAGAGGCACTGTGCGGCCTGCGTAGACAGCTGGATTGATTAAAATAGAAGCATCTGTTAAATCAGACGTGCATCAAATGGATTTCTGAAACAGAAAGGACCCTGGTCAAGAAAGGGACTACAGCAGCTGTCTGTGAACACCAGACCAAAACCGCTCACAGCACTGACTGGACAAAGGTCATCTGTGGGAAGCCATTCATCAACACCAAAGACCATCTTTGAACAGAGTGAGAGTTTACCCTCTTCCCCAACATACTGTAGGACCACCTGTTATCTCACAACCAGTGTTTCGTACTTTTCTCATATTACATGAGTAAACTCCATCTACCAAAGAAGAACATATGATGTGATTCAAAGATTTGCAGTAGATTAATAAGTGGATTTCTAGCTGGGATTGTTTTTTTTTTATTTTTTGTTAAACCATACATATTTTACAGGTTTTCAACTTGAAGTTATTCCTAGCTCCCAGGAAGTCAGGTTTTTCTGTTCACATCAGCACAGAGTAAAAAAAATAAACTTTCAGAGACTGTGTGACTAGTCAGAAAGTGTTTTTTTACAGTATGTCAACAATTCCCTTGAAAAGACTAAAGACAATAAATTTATCCAACAAAGACTGCAAGGTGTTATAGAAAGATCTTGAAAAAAAAATCAAACTGTTTTATACTTGTTTGTTTGAAAAAGACAAAAAAAAAAAAAAAATCATATTAGTGTGTAATTACAGTAATTGCAGCCCCAAAGCTAAACAGAATGTGGCTTGCAGCTGTGCTTGAGAATGTAAAATATTTATAAGTGGAGAAAGTAGTGAGTCTAGGATGAAGCCTCACTTATGTGCCAGTCCCAGTGCATTTAGCCATTCATCTATATATGAATAATAAAACTGACCCAGGAATGCAAGATGCTCTGCAATGGCTGTTTTTTATAATGGTGCTATTACAAAAGTGTTTTTTAGCTGAAGTTTTTCATTCATCATACTGTCTGTTCCTGCTGAAATACACTTTTCACAGTGAATGAAAAGCTCTGTCCTTTCAGCAATCAAAGGTTGAATTCAATAGGTTGAATTCGACTCTGGGATACAGACAAGTCACTGTGACATTTCCTTGTAACGCGTCCCACAATGTGTTACACATGTGGCAAAACGAAGCTGATCACAGATATATAATCTGCCAAAGGTCAAAAGTGAAATGACTTTACTTAAAGTTTCCAAATGATTGAAAGTCACTTGAAGGAGGTGCTTGAGTGGAGACTGTGCAAAGTGGCCTCACTGTGTCGCGTCTGTTTGCTTTCTTGATGCCTTGTGTGTTTGGACAAGGATGTCATCACCCGCCTCCATACAGATCAGGGGTGTTAGCAGCACACACCAAATCACACTACAGCTCGTGTGAACTGTCAGCATCTAGCAGCGAACTGCTTTGAACATTGCTTTTATTCAAAGTCAGCAAACACACAGCAAACACACAGTGTATTAACTTTTTTTTATTTTAAGATGACACTTTGAAAAGACTTTACAGTGCCCTTCAGAAAAGTAGAGGCTTGCTCTTCATTTCACTGTTAATGACTAGCAGGATTGCTGGGTGGAGTCTTGAGGGAAAAAAATCAGCATTTCAGAACAGATATGTATAGTAGCGGAGAAGATGCTTTAAGTGGATTGGGAAGCTAAGTATTCCCTGTTTATCTTACAAACAAATTAGAGAATTAATTTCAGGTGGATAAATGCAGGCTCAGACATGAAAAAAACAATACTCAGGGCGCTGCATTTTTAATTTTCACTCACCGCACGAGAGATTACCGCAGTTTGAAAAGGCAATTAGTAAAGTCATCTGTCAAATGAATGTATTTATGCAACTAAAAGCAGGATGAAAACTTGATGAATGGGATGGTATGCTGTAGCTGTTGCATGTACTGTATGGCCCAGAGGTAAAGCTGGTGCAAATTAAAAATGTGCCACCTTTTGGATATCTAATTTCTTTTGTTGTCATGTCCTCAGAGAAACCAAAATAATATACTATGGAATAAAACAACTATACTTTCATGGCTTATTAGTGTCTGGTTACAAAGTATAAAACTGTGAAATCCCATTTTAACATATTTTTGTGTGCTGATGAAAAAATGTTTCCTATGATACTGAAAAACAGATAAAAGATATTAGGTGACAGATATAATACGGTTGGATGTGTCATTCCTCCAGTAGCTTTAAAAAAGCCTAAGAGCCTTTAACCTTTAAAAAAAAAAACATTTGTAAGAGCTGCGTTCATACAAAACAAAAAAACAAAACAAATAATCAGAGAAGCTGCTGCAGTAGCTCATATTAGACAATCATACATGTTGGAAGTGATATCCATGCTGAGAAAAATTCCTGCAATGTTTTTTCATTCCAATGAGATTTGCCTTTCAAATGAAGTTCTGCAACTTAAAACGCCATCTCTCGCACAAATAAGGGATCCCCATAACTGCCAGCCCCCCCTCTCCTCTGAGACTCCCCTACTAATTATAAAATGCATAAAACATGCCGCGAATGCCAGCGAGACAATAGAGGGAAATTGTGAATTTTTAGCTCTGACATTTAATGTTCGCCTTGCATTATTCACACACCCTTTGCGTATTTACCCTTCTCTCTCCCCAACTTGTGGGGAGCAGGAGCTAAGGTAAAATGGCACGAACATCTCAAATCCATATTGGAGACGGAGAGGAAGAGGATGAGGAGGAGGAGGAGGGGAGTGAGGTCTTCCAGGTGGAATGGAAAAATCGACCACGTGTCGCGCTTAAATAACATCTCAGAGGCAACAGCAGAGTCAAGGGGGAGCTGGGGCTTATGTTTATTGGATTTTTTTTCCATCGCCTTCACTGAGCTTAGTGAGTAAGGAGTGTGTTGTTGTACTATGTTTGCACAAAAAGGGAGAAGACAAGAGGGAAATGGAGGAAACAAGAAACATGAGGAAAGCTGGGAGCGGTGACGGAGAGACAAGGGGAAGAAAACGAGGACAGACAGACAGGAAGCAAAGAAAAAAATGGCTCCTGAAAAGATGCAGCTCGTTCCCCCTAGAACTCCTTAAACTTCCCACCCAGCCGCTGAGTGACAGAGCCAGAGGCTGAGGTTTTGACCTCCTGACTCTCCTAAGTAATTTGTGCTCCAGTTCAGAAGGCAGAGAATTATGTGGGGAAGCTGGTGTCCTATTTTTTTTTTCTTTTCTAAGTCTGACAGTTTTTTTTTTTTCTGCAGCTGAGGACATAAACCTGCACCAGAATTCATCAGCTCCCTATCTGTGTACTGTAATTACTGCAGCTGGGAATCCTTATTGGATCTGACACACATATGTGTTTCATGTCGGCTTGTAGCTGCGGATCTGCAGTTCTGTGCAGATTTTGTGTGTCTTTCTGTGTGTGCGTGCATATGCTGCCCAGCACCTGGCTGGGCCTTTGGCAAACATTAGAACAGGTGGAGGTCCATCAGCATTTGAGGCCAGCTGTATTCCTCAACCCCAGCAGCTCACTGCTCACCTCTCAGTGTTTATGCGAGTCAGCAGCAATAGCCAGCCAGATGCACACCTGCTCCTATCCCCCTCGTGATTCAGACTCATCCCACACACTGAGGCTGGATTTGATTGCACTGGGTGGGGGGTGTGGGGGGATTGGGAAGAGAAGAAGCGAGAGGTGGACAAAGGCTCGGGGTGGAGGATTGATGCTAACGCAACAGGATGACAGTCAAAGAGAGACAAACAGGGAGGTTAAGAGAGAGCGACAGAAGGAGAGAGATGAATCCAAAGGGAGAGACAAAAAAGAGAGGAAGAGAATGGCAGAGACAGAGAGGAGCTCAGATCTACATTTAGACATGGGCTTGGGTTGAGGTGCGAAATAGCAAAGGGTGGCCGGTGGGGGCGGAAAGTGGATGGCAGATTTTTCTGCTGAGACCTTTGCTTAAAGGTTTGATTTGGTGAAAAGGACAAGAGACTCGAGGGCCTTCTATGTGCCCAACCTCTGACTTGTGAAACTTTAACTCTCGAAATTCAGTTAAATCTTTTATTTACTTTATGCAATGTTTTACATAAACATTGCCATAAGAGAGGCAGCCTCTTTAGTGAAGGGGACAAAATTGCTCTCTTTCATGCAGGAGATGAACACATGAACATTTGAAACCTGCATTGTTTACATCCATGTTTACTTGTTAGCAGTCTTCTTCTTCACGGCTTTTGTTGACATGAGGCCACATGTATTTACACACTATTAAAAACCAGTTGGTAGAAATCTCAAGTCACCCACATGTGACCCACATGTGATTACAGGGTACCTTTAATATCTGGTTGTCATCTCTAACAGAGACTCTAGCCTGCAATAGTTATACACTGCAAAACTATAGAATTATCAAGAATTGCTCTGCATCACTGTAAAGAGATGCAGTGATGACCTTATGCTGTAATAGTAGAAATAAGCAAAGTCCAGCCAATAAGCTTTAATCAATGTCGACACTGTGTCCATCCTATAAAATCAAACTGCCTTCTTCTCTATGAATAATACCTCTTTGGTTTATATATAAGATTGATGTCTTCTGTCTTAATGTAGCCTCCCACTCAACAACCCGTTCAAGGGGCTTTAAATGAAAAAAAAAATCATTGCTTTTACTTCCATTCGTAATACAAAGACCTAAATGGTCACCTAAGGGAGACAGAATCCAATCAATGATCAACCCAGGTCAAAGGGGGGTGGCTGACACCTCTTGACCTTTCCACAGACAGACATGGCAGACCTCCTAAGTCTGTGTGGATGTGTGTACAGCTGGTAAGAGTGTTTGTGTGGCTCTTTTAATGAGTACGGCTCTTAATACCTGACTGCTTTGCCACACCTTTGTTCTTAGCTGCAGTGTACAGCATTTCCAGCTTTCATGTATAGCAGCATCATCATCTTTGCACAAGGTAATATCTGCTGAGCCTGTTTTAGAAATTTCAGCTGTGAAATGTCAATATGACTTTCAAGAAGTCATCAGCTAAATCAATAGAATAATCAAACGAGACTTATGCTCTGATATGATTGTTCAGATAAGCCTCATAATTAGAAGTGCTGAAACCACTGAAACCAGCAATGTTAACAGCAGGGAGATAATTTGACTATAAATATTCTGAAATAAACTTGACAAGTTTGGAAGGAACACAAAATCCATCCAAGTCTTCCCACTCAATGAAGGCAAACAGAAACACACTAGGCCCAGTGGAACAGCCCTGAGAGTCTCTTTACAGACCTCTGCAATCTGTCTGCATCAAATTAAGCCACTTCAACGGATCTCTTTAATTCCAGTGTGTTTTTTTTTCTAGGGTGGCCTAGAGTTTTTAAAGCAGCTTGTTGACAAACCCAAAAAAGGAGAAAACCTTCATGATTAAAACAGGAAAAGGTTGATCATTGTGCTCAAGCTAATTCCTACATGTAGCTGTCAATATTTTATGAGGCCTTTTCAAAACCTGCAGAGATGATCAGAAAGCCTCAGTTCCACCTACTGAGATGGCCTCACAAAAAATAAATAATAAAAAAAAAAAAAGAAAAACTTGTTAACAATCTAGCAAAAGACGCATGATTAAGGATATAAGTGTTCTGCAATTAAAAAGTGTAACCGGATTAATCAGCTGAAGACAAAAAGGGCCATGAAGGTGCATCTGATTTAAAAAAAAAAAAAAAAGAAAGAAAAAATGTAATCGTCTTTTTCTCAGACTTCTTTCTCTCTGGCTCACAGTACCTAGAGGCGGAAACTGGTTTTGAACAAGCAGGTGGTAGGAGCCCCAGCCCCCTTAGAAACACATGTACAATGCACACACACACACACACAAGCTCCACTGGATTAAGAAGCAGCAGAGCCAGCAATGATGTCAGTGCGCAGCATAATGCCGATAACGTTGGGAGACACACTCTGAAGGGCTGTGGTTGGAAACTAGAACCCCTACAAATTATATGCTGTGCTGGCTCCCTGTGGGGGGTTGGGGGTGTGGTGGTGTGTGGTGGTGGAGGGCTGTGGGTTTGGGGGGGGGTGTTAGTAAGTGTGTGTGTGTGTGTGTGTCTTATGAGTACATTCGCTGGCCAATCTCCAGCTAGACAAACAAACAGCCATATGGTCAATTAAGGCCCATCAATACCTCTGTTAACATCTTTGCCAGCTGATAATTAAGAAAACAACAGCCTGTCAGCAACATGCTCTGCTGAAAGTCAGACTACCCCACCTTACATACCCTACCTGCTGATCTGAGTTAGAAAGTCAGAACAGGGTGATACCGTGCTTAAATTTTAACACATTACGATGCTTCATTGTTAGTGTATTAAAACATACACGTTATGCTATCTCAAAACACAGCAGATCATTACTTTTTTGCATAATATGAGTTAACCACTGTGACAAAATCAAATGTTTATTGTGTGTCAGGAAGTAGATAGCTTATGACTTTACTAATGCCTAATTCCTACACTAAACTAATGCTGTCAAAATGTTTCTAATGAATCAGGACTCAAAGCTTTTACTTACCAAGGCAGTTACCACAACATACTATAGCATGAAACAGTCAATGGTCACGATCTATATAATCTAAATAGACTGTCAACATAATGAAAATGTATAATGTCCCCATGTTGCCCATATTATAACCAACTATACAAGCAAATCATTAGAAAATCTCTGATATGTAAATGTCTGAGCGGGAGACAGGGAAAGAGACAGGTACAAGTACCAACCAGCATTCCCCAGAAATATGGACATCTCAGCTCTTGGCATGTTACAGTCTCATTCATTAAACCCCTGGAACTTTGTTGTCAGGTACTGGAGTGGCGCTTCAATAAATAATGAAAAACTAGCCGTCTGGGAGCTTAAAAATGCAATCAGTTGCAAGTTTCTGATTACTTGCCTAAAAGGGGTATTAAGAACCAGGAAAACAATCTGATTTCCATCAGTTATGTCCACTGTAACTGGCCCTAAAATGTATGGCTGATGGCATAAAAAGGCTTGTGTGAAGTGCTTACTGCATCCAATATAATGCATCCAAAAGTATAATGCATCCAAAATTAGCTTGCTGATCAGCTTTGTGAGAACATTATTTTCATACACAATGTATATTGTTTTGTTTTGCTTTTTTTTTTTTTACATATTAAGAAGGGTAGAGGGGTGCATTACCAAGGTGCTATTAATTATAAAATGTCCACATTAAAATATCAGTGTGACTATTAATAGGCCAATCTTCCATGGAGCATGAGCAAGAAACCTGTTATTTGTTTCATCATTGGTTAGAGTTACAGTGCGACTTTGTTCCTTTCTCCAGTCCTAATTGCACATGCAAGGTTACAGTTCTGCAGATATTTTTTCTTTGAAAGAAACTAATAAACCACTTTATCTTTCAGTACAAAATATTCTACATTTATAAATTCAGGCTATAGGACAAACAAAAAGTCCTTGACTCAAATTTTGCAGGAGTCAAGGGTAAGCACTGAAACATGTTGTAATTTCCCATTCCTAAAAAGAATCATTTTGTGTTATTGAGTGGATATAATTCTTCTCTATAAAGCCCCACATTAGACGAACCCACCCTCTAACTTTCCATCTCTGTCACCCATCTGTCATTCCCTCCCTCCTTCTTCCATCACAGCACTTTTCTCCCTCCTTCATTAGCTCCCATCCCCTCTCCTGTTTCCCCTACCCCACCTCCCCTCTACCCACCCCCCCACCCTTCATTTTTCTCCATCTATGGCTCTGATAATTACACAAGCTGCTCACTACTGAGTCAAGCAGCCCCATAAAGTCCCTATATGCATACTGAAATATCTCCTTTATTAGTTGCTAGCTAGTTTAATCCTTTCCAAATAGGTTCATACAGAGTCAGCTGGGCCTCAGCTGATATTCTGCCAGCTACAGCAGAAAGCAAATTCTGATAATTGAAAGGGCCGTGGGGGATGGGGAACTCAAATTACACCATACTGTACAGAGATATAGGTGTACCTGAGGCCATGTTTAGACTGTTATGTTTTGTGCATGAACAATAATGAACACTCATGAACAATCTATTTCCAAAAGTCATGTTAATGATGCAGAGTGGTCACTAATGACAAGTCTCAGAAGCCATTTCCTAGGGAAATTGCCTGGAGGAAACAGCAAAGAAAGAAAATGTAATAAGTAGTAGAATGATAAAATAAATGTGCACAAGTAAAGAGTATATTAAGGTTTAATTGGAACTGTTTCTTACACTTGCAGTAATATTTTTGGTGAGATTAACAAAAGACTGTCACTCAATTTTGCAGTCCCCCTTAGCTTTCGAGAGCCCTTCCTCATAGTTCAGTCTTTGTTTTGGTTTTTCAGTCCACAAACTTTGCTGCTGAGTCTGAATGGACTTATTAAGTTGCTTTGAAAAAGCTCATGAACAAAGTGCAGCATTTAGAAAGCCAAAGAGACATTTTCCTCAACAGAACCATGAATACTGTTACTATTTTTCTGCTAAATGGCAAGAATAACTTTGTAAGGTGATAATGTCAGTTTTGTGTTTTTAACTTGTGTCAATGTCCTCACATGGCCAAAAGAAATCAAAGCACCTATAAACATTGTATATTTTGTGCATCTCCACAAACTAATCAAACCTAGCATGTCAGCCCTTTTGCTCTTGTTTTCATGCATGATTCTAAACTCTTCAAAGTGTCAAATGTGAGATTGCAGGGTTTGACAGCTACCTTGAAGTTGGCTGAAAAAAGAGTCCTTAAATTTCTAACTGCCTGGGTAGCTTCAGTTCCAGTGCGCAAGCTAAGAGGGAGAAATAATACAACAAAATTCAAATGTCATACATGGTGGTATCATAGCTACTAATTACTGAATTACCCCGAGCTGATGCTAAATATAATCAACGTTGCCTGCATCCACACAACAGACAGTGAGCTCACAAACAATGTTAACAAGCTCTTAGCGGAGCCGTCCACGGCTGAGTAAAATCTTTACATATGCAAACGGTTGGTGGATAATTGAGTGAGCATCGGGCCCCTTGTGGGCCATCATATGCTTACCAGTCTGGCCACGTAGGCTAATAGGGCAGCCATGCAATTAGTACTGGTTCAAATGTGGCAGTAATGATTATTCCCACTATTACACAGACAAAAGGGCTTTGACCGAAAACACTAACTAGCTCCAATGTCATTGTGATAATAGCTGGACTGACGCACATAATGCTGGACAAGCTGATTCGTAACATATTCAGTGCAGTAAAGTCACATTGCCCACCAAACACATCCATTAATGAGCTTATGGTAGCTTTTGTGGCTGCGCAGCTGTTTGAGTGAGTGAATGTACAGATTCTAATTGTACAGATGAGAAATATAAACACATTCTAACTAAGCACCACTGCGGAGTGAAATTAGGATGATACTGGAGTCAAGAGGTTAGCATTTCATCTGTAGATGAATTCGCTGATTGATTTTGTGCTATTATTTGCTGTGGTTACTGTGCTGGCAATAGATGATGGCATATTTTGCGTGGGTTTGAAGGTTGATCCGAGGTTGATTTGTTTTTAGAGGTGCTTAAAATTCTAATGAATATAGGTTTAAGATGCCTTTTGTGTTGTTTAAGAAGCCTCAGTGATGGTGTCACTCTAATTACATTTGGAATGTCTCTCATACTGTTGTGACAAGCAGCAGCGGCCACAGTGTTGACCGGCAGCATCCTTTAATCAGCTGTGAAGTCAGTTCTGCCATCTGTCAAAACTGCTAAGTTGACAGTAACAGCTATTAACGAGCAGAATTAGCCATAGCTGAGCGCAAACCACTTTTTAAAGGAAATCCATAGGCGAACAAACGGCTGGTCAGTCGCCGCTAGATAGGGTCGCTTACATCCGTCAAAAGCTTCCTGAGAGTCTGACATAAAGGACAAGCCAAAGCCATGACCAAAGGAGAGTATGGTGAATATCCTGCTACTTACGCAAATGCACTCATTCCAGTCTAAGGAAACAGAATTAAGCTCCTCTGGAAGTCGTTTAAGTGATGATACTCACATGCAATCACAATGTAATTGCAATTTTTGTTTTTTTTATTTTCCAGGCCAGTCACAACAAAAGGTGGTCCAAGCACTGTTCATCAACGTATCAATTAGGCTCTTACTACAATTATTATCAATGTTACAATTAATGGTATTAGTAGAATGTCAAAGGAATAGTCTGAAAGAACACTTGGCTGTTAATAGAGCTGGCATAAGTACTTAGGGCCTACCAGAGCATATCCAGGAAGGCCATAAGTGGGCTAATAGGCCAACCATGGTGTTAGAATGAGTCCAGTGATATGGTGTTGAACGTTCCCACTCGGCAAATTGCTCCAATCCACATAGACAAACATTAACCTAGAAACACAGGTGCTTAGCCTTAGCTTTTTATTTTTATGGAAAGCAGTCATTTTGGGCTGCTGTGACCAGATGCTGGACACATGCACCCAATACACAAGGAGAATAAAAATGAGAGACTAATGAAGCGTGGGATATTTGTTCAGTGGGACATGCCTTTTCTTCAGTGAGCTGGGCTTCAATGGATTTCTGTTTTTAGAGAAAAGAAGGGAATTCAGAAAGATCCATCCAAAAATAATTGTAGTATAACCAGCAGGTAGAATGTAAGTACATGACTGATCTAAAGTACAAGTTTAATACACTCATACTATTTTTTTGCTTTGTACTACTACAACACCGATTGAATAGAGAACCCCAACATGTTGTACAGACATTCCTGGTGCCCAAATGATGAATCCCAATATCTTTGATGATTCCTCTGACTTTTCCTGTAAGGTTTTCACTTCTTCTGTAAAACGTACACAAGACAAAATTTCAATCAGATATTCATGGTTCAAAGACGATGTCTCCTCAGGACTTTGGTGATCCCTGCCCTTTCCTCTGATACCACCATGAGGATGAAATTTTTGGTTTTTGATCAATAACACACTGGACAAATATATTGAAAAAAAAAAAAGAATTCTGGTGATCCATTTTCTAAGGCTGATCTAAATCGTTTTCTCTCCTGTTTATGACTTTAAGAGGAAATGAAAAAAGTGTTTTGACAGGATAGTATTTATGAAGTTAGTTTTCATGTGTGTGAAAATAGTAAAAAAAAAACAAACAAACAAAAAAAAAAAAAACAGATTTGGCAGGTGAAAAAAATGTTACTTCCTGACTTTATTTTTCTACCAGACTAGTTTCGGTGCCTAAACCTAAGTAAAGTCTGACTGAGAACTAAAAACAGAAAATATATTTTTTAAAAAATGAAAATATTAAATTAACTCAGTCCCGAGTCTTCTCTGAACTGAACTGGTGTTTTTTTGTGTGTGTGTGTTTTTATTTTCATTTAGGCTATTGACTTATTTTCTTACTCTTGATAACAGATTTACATCCTTACCTTCTAAATACTCTAACGCGTAATGTGAACTTGTTTTTAATTTGCCTCTGGGTCAACAGTGCATTTTGAGCTGATATTTTCTTACATATGATGGATCCTTTTTTAAGTGAGCCTGACTTTATGGTGTTTGGACTCATCTGTGTGTACAGGGGGTTTGCCATCCCTTTTAAGGCCATTTCACAAGGTAAGTAATGGCCACTTAGAAGTCATTCATCTTCAGTAAGTGGAGAGCAGGCAGGTGGAGAGCCATGGGCCGTCTAGCAGCCATAGAGGCAAGTGAGTTTGTTCTAAAACTGTCATGTTTATGCTCATTCAGTGCTCACCCACACAGCTGCTCAGCCAGAGTTTAATCATACAGAAGTTTCTTTGCTTGACCTATGGAATGATGCTCAATTATAGAGAAGGTTAATGACATATAATAACAACGTTTAGCTGTGATGTGTCTTTTCATTAAATTATATAAGCTTAATTGTCCTTTCTGGCAAAGAGTTACACTGCAGAGCAAGCATAATCAGAACTTTATTCACCTAACCTTATCAAGTAATTAAAAGTACATACTTCAGTTAATTCCACTGCTCATGTATTTAAAGCTTCACTTGTTAAGTAATATTATGTGTCATTCCAGCCAAAATAACAACATGCGGCTGAAACAAAGAAGAGTTGAGAGGCCACAGACTCAACTCGACTACCCAAATTACATTGTGGTGTGACCACAGGCAGGGAACCACAGCACATAGGATGCAGTAAATTGAAACACGTGTCTCCTTAAAAGCAGTAAATGAGTGCTTTATCTAGACAAAGTTATAGTTAACGACAATGTCTGAGCTACTTTAGGACCTTACTACATCACCAACCCTATCTCCATGAAAGACCACTGATATTTGACTCTACTAAATTTAGTAGAATTTAGCAGAACATTTGCTAAACCCCAGATCACGACAAAGGGACCAAACGCTGGTCTCCCACATGATAGTCAGGTGCAGTACAGGCCCCAGCCACCTCCACCCCAACCTCCACAGCCTCACTCTCTGCTTGGCTACATAAAGGACTATTCCCTGCACTGCCCACCAGTGTCAGCACTGTGCATAAACTGTGCACTGCTGATTTGTTCAATATGAACATAAATGCTAGGGATACTGAGCTGCTCAATATATGCCTTTTATATGTTAAATTACATGACAAATTTGAACTAGATGCAGCAAGAATCCCCAAAACTTTGCCAGGCGGGGCTAAACATGTCACTTTACTACATCTGTACTGAATGCACAGACATGAAAAAACAATATGTTGTAGTACTTTAAGTCTAAGCAAGAAAAAAAGCAACACAAATCATGAGAAAGAACAAGGCAGAACACAAAATGGGCAGAGTGGACTGGAACACACAAGGTACAGTGTCGGCATTGACAGTATCTGACTGCTCGATAACTGATAAGGCTGCATAAGCAATGCCCACCTCATTGAATGCTGGTTAGGATCCTCTGAGGTGTGCAAAAATGCAAGATTATGGCCTGAATAGACAAAAAGAGGCGTCTCAGGGCTGATGTCGACATCAAAGTGCTGGAGAGCACAAATTAATGCCAGTGAGATGCTCAGTCACTGAACTGACCTGTGTGTGCCTTTCTAAAAAGAGCCTCACTGGTTTATGTACATCCATTTCATCCAGCAGCATCAGCACCAGCATCACAAAACCTGTGTGAAAAATGTTTGAAAGGGTTATCAAGCTGTGGTGGGAAAACATCTGTTCTAACACTTTGCTGAAGAACCAAACAAACATGGATTCAATTTTTTTTTTTTTTTTGTTTGGGTGTTTGGTACTGTCTAAAAAGATAATGCAGAGCTCCACCATTAACCAAAACCCTTGCAATGTCCTGCCCAAGGTAAGTGACCATTCACTAAGTTTTAGGTGTGTTTACATTTTAAAATAGTATCGCACTTCTTTTTAATGTAACAAAAGAATGCATTCAGCACATAACACAACATAACACTACATAACATTAGCTTGAATAACAAGTCTGGCTAGAGTCGCTCGTGTGTTAAGTACAAAGTATTTTTTTTAACTAAATGTGGTTAGTTAGCCAGTAAAGCTAACACTGACAGGAACAAGTCACAACCCTGTGACTGGACAGTTGCTGTTCGAGGGAGGGTTTTGCAACTGCTTTCACAAATTCATATTTCACAGGTTTTTTTTAATTTGTAAAGCTGCATGAGACCCCAGATGGCATATTGCTTACCATCTTTATCCCTCCTTGCCTTTAAGTCATAACGTAGGGATAAATCCTAGCTTTGATTTTAATCAGTGTGTTCTATATAAAACAGTTTCTGGGCCCAGACAGGGCCTGATGTACTCTTAGTAATCGTGTAGGACCAGACCAGTCACCACTGGTAAACATCACATTCTGCTTTCATTACAATGGTATTTTGTGAAGACATTTCTTATTTGCTCTATTCGAGTTTCATGTGGCCAGACAAATAGCTGCTCGTTTTTTTTTTTCATTGCACTCCTATGGGCCAGATAGCATTCGTTCCACTCCTCCTTGTTTTTTTTTTGTTTTTTTTTTATCATTGGGAAAAAAGGTTTGATGTCGAATCTCGATACATCTCTTTGTTCCCAACACTTCATCCTCTCAAATAACCTCTATATCTGAGGACTTTTGATAAACAGTGTAGCATCTACTGCATAATTCAGAGGTCCTAAAACTTATATCTATTCTGAACCAAAATGAAAAATGTAATCCCATCCCCTGGGTCCCACGCAGCCTCATTATTCATTGCCACTAGTGTCATGTGGGAACTCCAGCAGAGGTAGGGCCGTGAAATATTGTAGGTCCCAACACATAGCTTAAGAAAGAATAGGGCATGATGGAGTGTATGTGTGGGCAGCGTGTTCTGTTTGTTTTAATTCTGTGTGGGCTGTGCCAGTCACCAGGGGCAAGCATTGTACTGTTGCTCCATTACCATGGGGGATGAGTATGATGGGGCATGAGTATTATGACCCTGTCATTACAGAAATATGTCCTTCATTGCAACCGTTTTGCTCCTGGTGGTGATGTTTAATCAAGGTCAATTGCATGGCCATCGTCTCATCTCCCCAGCAGGCAGTGCATGTTGACACGTGTCACTCGTGCTTTATCCCGAGCACCTCATCCACCATGCAATCAGCTGGTGTTTGCATGATGGGATGATAAAAAAAATAAAGAAAGAAAGAAAAATTACAACCTTGGATCATTTTCAAAAAATGATCAGCAGGAATTTCTCAGGGGAGCATATGTTTCTATTTGAACCTTATTAAAACTGTGCAAATTGAATCTACTGAGCTACAAGCAGTAGAATTTGAATTTCTGAGATTAGTGAAAGAAGCATGATTGAAGACCTATTTCCCCTTCCAACATCATCAGCAGCAACCTGCCTCCATTACAGTGGCGCATTAGCAGCTGATAGTCGGTTCATTGAAATGTGTTTAAGAAGTCCCTTCATCTGTAACAGATGTACTACAGTCTCCTGGGTCACAGTGGGTCTGTATACCTCACACACACACACACATCCACACCCACACCCACAGGGTGTATATCTCCCACTGCATCACAGATAGATTGAGAGCTATCTCTTAATGATCTTTTCCCCTGGGATTCCTATAGAAAACCATTTAGTTAGCAGCGCTGCTCCTAAATAAAGCCTGAAGAGGTCTTGTAATTGCTTCATCAGGCCACAGCGGTAACGCTTCATTTTGCTGCACAGATACTGCAGCAGTAGCATCATAAAAATGGTCCATTGTGCCTATGTGCTGTATTTAAGCAGCCCCCAAACTACTGCGATCGCTTTAACCTTTCTGAAATCTCATAAATCTAATTAGCTTGATCGAAACACTAAAATGTCAGTCAAGTGTTTCCCCAGTCATCACCAACTACAGCAAAAAATGATAACTACATGTGTTAGGTCATTATTAACAATATCAGAGATGATAGCCATATGTAATTCCATAGTCTTATGTCATTCTTCAACCTAGCGATCCTCTTCAGGCTTGATTTGTCACAGTTCATTATCACTCATTGCAGACAATCATTTGGCTTGGCCCTTGCGAATATGGAGGATTATCTTTTCAGTGATCTTCACCTTGAGGAAAATACAGCACGGCATTTAGCAGCACTGTTCTGCTCTTCAAGCATGGTTAGATTAACACTGGGCTTGAGGCACCAAGGAGACTACAGTCATCAGTGGTAGAGAAACACACAAAGCTATGGATAAGTAGCACAAAGCACAGTACAATGTACAATGTATGTACTGTAATGTATGTACTGTATGCAGCAAATGAAAAGAAGTGCCACCAAACAGATCATGACAAGCATGATTGAAGTTTGACAAAAACAGCACATTACCCTTCAGATGGCAGCGTGCTGAGTCAAGATTTGTGATGATGACCAAACATCTCCTAAAGCTCATTTATGAGACATAAATACTGGGAATTCTTTGGTGACACTTTATATAGTACCTATGGTGGTGCCTGGAAACATGGAAGTTTTCGGATTAAATTGACTAATATTCTTAATAAAACATTTTAGCTACTACTCCTGAATCCTGAAAATCAGTCAGGATAACAGCCAGAGCTGCAGGTAAAGATTTTCCAGAGACACATGTTACGAGTTTCAATTTCAGCTTCTCCTTTTTGGTGAAAATGTGAATGCTGTTTGAAGGCCCGGTCCATCACAGCCTCCTGAGCATTTAAACTGCAAGCACATAATGATAAACCTATATTTCAAACATCCACAGTAGAAACCGATCCTACCTCATATCATGCTTATCAGTGTGTTACAAGATATATTAATATTAGTGGAATTTTTCAAATGGTCTTTTTTTATATGGTCTCATTTTAATGTGGCATCTTTTTGTTTTTTGTTAATATGTGCATCACCAAAACGGTAATACCCAGGAGGACACTGTGTAACTTACTGTTTGCTGTGATTAGGGCACCAAAGTACTTTTAATGACAAGTACAGAACATCCTCAAGGGCATAAAGGCATTTATGGAACGACTCCTAATGCAAATGTAGGCTACTGAGTGAAATGTCTACTATAAAAGATTGAGCACATGTAATACTAACAGGGAGACTGCAGCACTTAACAGTTCCCTGCTTTCAGACAAAGGCAAGTTGTGTTACTTTCTGAGAATTATGAGCATGAAGAATCATATATTAGGCTGTTTGACTGACACTAAATGTTGTATGAAGTCAGAGTCTGCATCCTGATTATAATGCACCGTACACACTCAAAAAGAAGTTGGATTCCTGCTTATGATCCCTTTTAAGCAACTATTAAAATTGTTACCTATGCAACCCTGCCGAACTATAATAATTGTAATGACGGTAAACATTCATAAAAACTCTGATAAATCTCTGCTGGAGTCCCAGAGAGAGATGTGACACTTTCTCAACTGTGTCAAGCTGAACAGAAGCATTGTTAATTAACAGCAGCAAAGTTAATTCCTGTATCAGTTCATGATTAATACATTTAGGAGTTTTTCTTTGACACAGTGTCAACTGCATAAATTGTACATGATATACAAGGTGTATATATATATATAAAAAAAAGTCAAACACTGCAGTCAGACCCAAAACCACCAGGCAAACTTTACTCATGCGGTGTGGCCACAAGCAAGGGGGCAGAAAATTGCATGGGTAGGGGTGTAAACATAACCTGCAGGATCTAGAATGGCTAGCAGGCTAAAACCAGCAGTCAATTTTAAATTATAAAGCAGTTTTCAAGTAAATTCAATTCAGTTTTATTTATATATAGCACCAAATCATAACATAGATTTTCTCAAGGCACTTTAAAGAATAAGGTCAAGACTTTCCAATATTATAGGGAGAAACCCAACAGTTACCACCATGAGCAAGCACAGGGGAGAAGAAAATCTCCCTTTTAACAGGAAGAACCTTCTGACAGAACCAGACTCTCGAGGTGGCCATCTGCCACAGTTACATTAAGGGGAGGGAAATAGAGAAGGAAGAAGAAAGAGAGGGGGGAGAGAGAGAGCAGGAACCGCTGTATGTACTGGTGTATTCAAGCTCTGTCAGACTTGTTGTTGGATTTAGCCAATCGGCATTCGTCCTACCTTGTATTATTTCACATGAAGTTATATTAAAAAAAAAAATGTAAAGAAACAATATATTTTCTGAATGAGAGGTTGGGCCCAGCCCCTCTGTCTGATTGGCTGGACACTGGAGAGAGAGTTTAATGAGATAAGACTGAACTCTGGAGCGAAGCAAAGACCAAGTCTGTGTGTTCTGCTTCACACAGAAATGAATGGGAAGTGAAATCTGGGTTGACTGACTGTTTTTCTTCCGGGTCCATGTTGTGTTCACACTGACATATTGCAAATGAGCAATGATGTGTAAACATAAAGCCACATGGACTAGCGGGTATCACATTTACTGGACAGCTTCAGTGATCATCTAACATCATCAGCGCTGTATCAGCCTGTTAATGAGACTCAACTGCTGTTTCATTTCACTTCATTCAGTCAGCATGATGCTGTGTTTGTGTCAGTCGATCTCTTGTTAGAACAGGTTGTTTTGTTCTGTTTTGCCCTAACAAATCAGCAGTGAGTGACGCATCCATAATTTCCTGTCAACACAGAATCTTTGGTGGCTGTTACCAAGAGCAGGTATTCATCAAAGAAATACGCTGATGTAAGAGCTGCTATTTCTGTGGACATAAAGCAACTATCTTATTAACACTCGACATCATTATCCTGTCACTATTTTTCATGAGTGAAGCTGGGTATCTAGCTACCCATATTTAATCTCACCTATTAAGCTCTGGCCTTTTGACTGTTTTTCCCATTAATCATCCATCAACGCCAGACCTATTAAAATCACTGAACAAATCGAACCTGGAAATCCATTCTAAACCAGCCTGGTCTAGAATCAGGACTTGTACAAAGAGCTCACAAAGTACTCATAACTCAGAAATTATTATTCTAAATTATTATTATTAGGTGAGATGACAACTGCATGTTGTATATTATGAATAAAAGCAAATGAGAAAGAGGCATTTTGAACTGTAATATTATGAGGGCATGGTTTCTGTGTGGTATAGTATCTATATGTCAAAATCACATATTGGTTTTCTCAGTATCCTGTGGCTGGTCTGCTTTTTACACCACAAACTAACTGTACCAGTCCAACTGGAACAGGATCAAGACCCACGACCTCTTGACATCTTCCACACCAACCTAACTGTACCAAGCCAAACAGTTTAGGACTGAAAGCACCCTAATATATGGAAACCATAAAAATCGGGTATAAGTACCATTTCCAGTTAAGTGATTTATTTTGTGTCCTTCACTTGCAACAATTATGAGTAAGATCCACTGAACTGCATAATAATCAAGCAACCGTAAAATTCTGCCTAGTCTTAAAACAAGTGTTGTGTGAAGGTTAAATCGCATATTCCATACCACTGAACGTTGAGAAAAAGGGTTATTTCTAACCTACATTGCCTGTCTATGTAATTTCTTTCTCATAATTTAATGTGCACCAGACTGTCATCGCCTCAGATCGTCTCACGGAATTTTTAATTTGATTGCACCCAAGGGACGTGATACCCGAGGTGTATTTTTACTGTTATTACAGGTGTGACGGCGACAAGGTTAGGCACAAGAAAACTGCACCAATTAGTGTCCAAGAAGAAAGAAGAAACATCTTTTTACGTACACCTGTGCACAATCTATCTTTTCAGAGCAGGATACCAGGCAGTCAGGCTGCAGCTAATAAAGTTGTATTATGGACTTTAAAATTAGTTTGCAATAATACTCAACAACTTCACACACTTGTCACTAATTTTCTCTCACACACACGCACCCATTATGTAGAGTGCACTCTTTCATCCTCTCTTTATGACTCTCATGTATGAGATTTAGATGGAGCGAGGTGGGAGGATGGGTGGGAGGGTGAGAGGTAGAGGTTAACAGAAGGGATCAATAGAAGTACATCTGCTGACATATCTTGAAATGACTCCACCCACTATTTGAAAAATCACTCACAGCACACTCAAAGGCCTGTACTTTCTGCTTGTATGTAGGTGAGCGTATATGCATGTGTTTGAAATCTTTTGTAATTGCTGCTGCCTGTCCTTTGAGAGTTCCCCACCACTTCTCAAACAATTAGTTTAATGGAGCATTACTCTAGTATCTGGGTTAGCAAAGTCAATAAATTGACATCCCACAGACATAAAGTGTCAGTGCCTCCACTCATACAGCCATGGAAATTCTGATACACACTTTAGATAACACAGAGCCTACACAAAGTGCTCTCTGGTTAAGCAAAATCCACTACAATAGATGTGGTCTTCAAAGCAAGATGTTTATGTCACAACACGTGCAAGTGGTCCCAACAGAGGACACAACTGAAGCCTTGTACGTACTGTATTCCAAATAAATAAGTCTGTATAGACTGAATAATATACTCTCGACCATATTATAAAACTAATATAAATATAAAACAAAAAACATATAAGACTAATATTCTCATTTAAAAATTCAAAAACCAAGATTAGAGTTTCTGTTTTTGCACGCCTGAAGTTGAATCAGGCGATTTTACACATGCATATAAAGAGTTTGACATTTTTAATATCCCATTATTTTATTTGAAAATAACAGTAGTAGTGTATAATGTTGTTTGTCTTTGCATTTAACATCTTAAACAGTTTATGGTCCAATTTTAATCTGTTTTTTTTTTCAAGTCTAACAGTTATTTAATTTACCCTCATACCCAATATATTTAATTCAATTTATTTATTACATTTTTAAACACCTCCAAAGCTCATTGATCAACACCTTGTATCCCCTGTGTACTTTTGCTGAGTCTGTATAAAAACAGAAATGCAGAGACAACAATTTTCTTAGGGGGTTTTGAGGTGAGCTTCATGGTGTAAATATTTCTTGGTAAATGACAGCTTGGTGCAGGGTCTGCACTTAGCGTTTCATATTCATGTTGTCACAGTGACATTGCCAGACTTGGCACCACTGTGTCATTTGCTCAGTGACTGCATGGAAACCTGGGCTTTAGCCAGAGATGCTATATATATAAATGCAAGGCAGAAGACTTAACTCTGGTTCATCAAGAAATAATTAGAGCTTCTAACACCATTAAAACCTCATTTTTACATTTCTATTTGTGTACAGATATAATAAATGAGGTCCATGTTATCCACTCTAGGCTTGTTGGTTTTCATTCACTTTGGACCGAGTCAGACTACAGCTAACTGCCTGCTTCCTGCTTTATGCAAGGATAGGTTATATATATATAACTATGTCCTGACTCCAGTTTTGTGCTTGTGCTGCAACACATAGACATGACAGTGGAATATATCTTCTCATGTCACTCTTTTAAGGAAAGTCAAAAGGCATATTCCACATATGCACACTCGGAGGCCTCTTGCATTGTTGTAGGTATACCTTTTCCTATTCAATTTCTCCCAAAACTCTTCCTCTTACAAATCACTGCAACCCCTCAACTACTACTCTTCTATTTCTAGCTACACATTGACACAGTCTTCACAAAACCAATTAAATTTTAACATCTTTTTCAAATATGTTCAAATCAGTTGAATTACATTTAAGAAATTAGATGAACAGAAAAAAAATCTGAGGACTGAATTCTCACAGGGACAACGGTCACAGTGCTGGTCCCTACTGGCTGAAAATACCTACGGTAATTCAAATGAGGCCAAGCTGCTAAATCAGAGGCATCAGAGGCAGGGTAAAAATGCTACAAACATATTTGAGTGATTTTGAAGAGCAAGAATTGACACATAATAATAATAATACAATAAAACAATACAATGTATTTATGTTAAAATAATAATAATGTACATATTCTTATTCCTTTTCTACTTAGTACAGATAATAAGTACAGTAATTTTGTTCAAAAGTATGCATGGCAAATATTTCTCCACCTGAATGCTCAGAACTTTTCAAGCTTAGAGGTATTAGCTCAAAGCAATCTGAGATACTGTCAACAGAAGACATCTGTAAAAAGGCACCTTATCTAACCACTTTCCCATTGACACCAGAAATGTGAGCTTAGTGCAAGTCTACACCGAAGTATTCATGTCACGTCTCAACAGAAACACAGGCAGAATTTGCAAAAGTATTCCTTTTTTTTCCTCCCGATCTCAAAGCTAATGTTAAAAGTGGGAGGGGGGGTTGTATTTAGATTTCCTTTAATCTTGCCACTCAAATTTGAGCTCTTAGTCCTACAAGCACTTTAGAAACTGACATGCAAGCAAGTTCTGCTTTATCCATTCAGCATGGCTGCCTCGCTTCTTTGCTGTACGCTTCTGTAGCGCGGGTTCACATGAGGTGTGTATACAAGCTATTGTTACGGTCGTATTCCTCCCTGCCCTCAGGTTACAATGTGCATCCATTCAATCCTGCTGCTGCTGCTGCCGACGATTGTGTTTCTGAGGTCTGTTGAAGGTTTTTTCTCTTTTCACATCTGTCATTCTCTGTCTCTTTCTCTCACTATTTGTCTATAACTTGGGGGCAACTTAGGACATAAGCAAAAGAAAGTTGAGGATATGAAACCAGACTGATTTTGAAGATGCACTGTATGAAACACCTGAAAGCTGATTTAATTTAGGAATTGTTTCTCAAAGGCAAATTTGTCATATGAAAGTTGTTACTTGAAGTGATGAACTCACAGAGAATTGTCACCCAGTTCTAACACCCAGTGCAGCTTCCCTCAGCTCTGCGGAGTATTTCAGCATCTTTCAGTGTATGGTTATGGTGTTACAGCACACAACAGCACCCAATTTACTTCTGTGTTTGGTTCATTCTCACTGCTTTTATCAACATTGTTTCCAGCTGAAGCAGGCAGCTGTTTTCAGCAAAAAAAAAAAAAAAAAGGTCTGATAAACTCACTGTACACTGTAGTATCTACCCAGCACCAGCTGACAGGCAGACAAAGTTATCAACACACTGGTGAAAATAGTGGAGCCAAAGGAGTTGGTGGAGATCAAAACAGAGAAAAAAAAAAAGCGATTTACATTCAGCAGCCACCCACAAACTACTGTCTCTTTGTGTTTGTGTTATGTGTAAATTAGCAACTGTTTGCAAACATGTTTAAGAGGATTCATCATGTCATGCTGTTGTAATAAAAATACACAGCACTGAAGACTAAAGAGAACAATCAACAATGTTGTCTGCTTCTGCAATACTAAGCTCATAATAGAATGTTGGATTATGTAAAAGGCATGCATTCAGACTTGCAACCTTTGCAAGCCTGCATGCATGCATGCAACCTTTCCTATGATTCTTTTGTGTGTGGGTAAACATCTGTAATGCAAACTATACAGAGAGGTACATGCAAAATGCAAGTGCTTTAAATGGCTATTGCTGAAAACATGAATGATATAAATAGCAGCAAAAATGGAGTCTGAGATGATGAAACTTTTAAGGATTGTAACTTAAGGTCATGGGTTGGTGCATTCAAAGCCTGGTGGGAATGGCTGACATTTGTTGGCTGTTAAAAGCATTGCTTTCACAGGCTATTACTGAGAAATCATTCATTTTAATTACTGGTCAAAAAGCATTCACAAATTCTGGTTTTTACCCACTTGCATCAGTGTTTTTAGTCTTGCAAGACCTACTGTGATATGATTCCAATCAAACCAGCAATAAATGTAAGATAGTCTCTCTTTGCTGTATAAGTACAGGGTTATCTGCAGTCTCTGTAATCCTCCACACACCACAGGACAGTTCAGGACCGGGTAGATGGCTGCAAATATCAAAAATGTTAGATATTCTCGGGCGGTTCACAACTTGATTGTTGTGGTTAAGATTGGATCTGGGCTGTAAATGTCTCAGAAATGCTGGGGCCAAGTTACCATCTGCTTGTTGACTGCCATTATAACTGTCTCGCTCCCTCTTGCACTGACTTTTTCCTCTGTGCTGCTCCCTTCTTCTCACTTCCCTCTTGTTAAGTTCAAACAGTTGTTTCAAATGAGCACAGTGATATTATTTCTGACTGAAAAGTTGAAAGTTGAATTTCATAGGCAACTCAAATAAGTTCCACGATTTAAAGACTTCTTTACATAAAAATCATGTGGCTTTATGACCAACTGACCAAAATATTATTTTCTCATGGGGCCCTGTGATGAATGATGAAAAAAATGGCCTTTGCTCTTGCATCTAGCCTTCCCTAGATGAAGGGTTAAAAAAAAAAAAAAAACTGTTTGACATAGGAAAATGACTTATTTGCTTTCTTGCCCAGAGTTCAATAAGAAGATCTGTACTACTCCCCTGGATGCATGGTAAATTTAAAGCTACAGTCAATAAGCTTAGTTTAGCTTTGCATAAAGATTAGAAGCAAAGGGAAACAGCAAGTCTGGTTATGTCCACAGTTAAAAAAGTTTTATGCTGAAACTACTAATATGGCATTCAGCAAAATTTAAAGATCCTGGGAGGCAGAATTTTTTTTTTTTTTTTTTTTTTTAACTCTAGCTGTTTCCCCCTGCTTCCAGTCTATATGCTAATCTAAGCTAATCACTTTCTGCCTTTAGCTTACGGCGCATACAGACATGAGAGTGGTGTTGATCTTCTAACCAAACTCTCAGCAAAAAAACAAAAAAAGTGCCCATCATGTCAAACTATTCTTTTAAGTTACAGATTTAAATGTGGAGCCTCAGAGTGATCTCTAAACAGGATTATTTCCTGACTACTTCAAATACCAGGAATTCCTTTGAGCAAGCTAGCTGGATCCACAGTGTCTCAATTAGTTGGGAAGTGATGTTTTGCTCTGTTGTGACTTTAATGTGTGATTTAGCCCGATAAACCCCAATTACACATGAAAATCCTGTCTTGCCCCATCCAACAGCGTATGTAAAATCCACCACTGTTCCTTGTTGCATAGAATTATAAGATATAGTTCTTAATTTCTGACCATTTTAAATCGCTGGACACTGATGACAACTGATATTTGCCTCTGCTGCGTTAAAGGCAGCTGGACTTTGACATGCCTTTTCTTTCTCCCTGTTTTTATAGCCTTTGTCCACATCGCTTACTTATTGCAATTTTAAATTTTAAACCTCAACACCTTTTCAGAGTCAAAGAAAATGACTGGTCAAACCAATTCTATACTGAGCACATTTATACCACAAGACTTTTGTATCTCTTTATCATGTGTTAGCCTTGATAATGAAGCCCATTTGTCGAATATATTACTGCTCTGTTGCTGATTTTAGTCTTGCCAGGACAAAAAGAAAAACTTGGAAATGATGAAATTTCTTTAATGGTCCACATTAGATGCAAATTGCTCTAATTCATCCTGAGTCCATTTATACCTTAGAGGAAGATGGCAGAGTTCCTCTGCAGGTAAGAAGAAAACTAAGGTTTTCATATTAGAGGTAACATCAAATCTATCACAGCGTGTCCCAGGGTGTATTTATGTGTGCTACGTTGTCCTCATTCACTGTGTTACCCTGTCTTAGAAATTATGTTTCTATACAACTAAACTGCAGTAGCAAATATGCTTTGTAGGAAACGTACAGTAATTGCTGGCTGGATTGTTTGTGTGTGTGTGTGTGTGTGTGTGTGTGTGTGTGTGTGTGTGTGTGTGTGTGTGTGTGTGTGTGTGTGTG